>JACEII010000157.1:920557-933876 GCA_014332785.1 Antheraea mylitta | reverse complement strand
CTCAACAGTTACGTTATGGGCGGGTATTATGAAGAACAGGCGAACTGAGCTCGTTTTTGTAAATGGAAACATGAATGCTGAAAATTACATCGAGGATATTTTCAGACCTTATGTCTACCCATTTGCACAAAACTTTGGCTCCGATTTTAGGTTAATACATGACAATGCGTGTTCACATACAGCTCGGCGAACCAGTGAATACTTTGCAACGGAGAACATCCGGGTATTGCCCTGGCCTGCACAATCGCCAGATCTCTTCCCCATCGAGCACGCATGGGACATGCTCCAGAGACGTGTTTTGAAGGACTTGGACGGAGCGACAACAACCCAACAGCTGAAGGATTTCCTACAATTCCATTGGGAGCGAATACCACAAGATGACATAACAGTCTCATTAATTCAATGAATAATCGTTGCCGACAATTTCTGAATAGCAGAGGAGACCATACTTTGTATTAAATTCTTCTATTATTTCACAATAAATACATTTTCTTTAGAAATTTCATTTTGTAAAAAAAAAGTTTAGTTTCTTATGTGTCTTAGTTTCTACGGTATATTCTAATATTGTTTATTTCCGTTATTAAAAGAATTTATAAAGACAACAGCTGTTATTTTTACATCATAGAACCCTAAAGATATTATTTTAAAAATAAAATACAACGTTATAATGTGAAGAACCATTATAAATTTTAATGAGTACATGTTGCTTAGACTTTTTTGATGAGTGTATATATAATATAAGGGTTATATACATATTATATATAATGTTACTAAAACTTGTTATAACTTATCCATCTAAGGCTTTTTGCTCGGTGCACAATATTATATTTCACACACTCGCAATATTGTAATTCCACCATATTTTCTACTATGAAATATATATAGTGACTTCTGGCTGTTTTTAATCATGTGTTTTTCAAAATCTAGGGACTTTTTTATTGACGCCTGGAGACTTTTTTATTTCTTAAACGGCAACACTGTCAATTGGAACCGATTAGAAGGCTCCGCTAGGAGTAATATTATTCTGTGATTCTGTGTTAGTAGGTAACCGATTTAATGCAGACGTAGTTGCGCGGGTCAACTAGTGTATAAATAATCACTATTAATTTACTAGATATTTTCTGCATCAAGATATCAAACAAATTTACACTGATTTCAATGTATGAATAAGAAAATTGAATAATCTGAATAAAATGATTATGATACGTGTGAAAGGAAAAAATTAATAGTAGATGCTTTCAAAACATTAATTTGTCGTACTATATATATACCTATCGGTATTCTGTAGAATAATTTTATCAATACAATATTTTTATGGTTATATGGTACATTACACTTAAATTTACACCTATGGTTTACTTTTTTTTATAGATTTATAGCTGACTAGCCTCTGCCCGCGACTTCGTTCGCGTGGAATAAATACTTTAGGTTAACGCAAACACACAGCGGAAGCCCTCAAGAGGAAAAAAGCCCCCGATTTTTAAACATTCTTATTTGGTGTTTCACTCCTATTGGTTTCAGCGTGATGATATATAACCTATACCCATCCTCAATAAATGAGTTATATAACATTGGAAGAATTTTTCAAATCGGACCAGTGGTTCCTGAGATTATCTCCTACAACATCACAAACTCACAAAATTTACCTCTTTATAATGTTAGTATAGATATAAGTTTACATTTAAATATGAACACTTTAAATTCTAATATTATAATTTAATTTAATTGATGTTATTAAATGAAACATATAAAATACTGTTAATAGATTTCGATCCCACAAGAATTTAGTATGGTCTATTGTACGTTATATTGTGAATTTATCTAAAATAATGCAAAATATCACGATTGGTTGACCATTGAAAGATTTACTATCCATGAAAATAAAACAAGCTAACAGGTTCTTTATGTATTTGGTACACTTTTTTTTTCTCGAACTGACTACGCTATTGACCTAGCAAGGTCTTAACAGCTTCTCTGGATTACTGTTTGGTACACATTAAGGTTTTTTTTAAATATCTGTATTTAAATACTTTATTTAGGAAATAAAATAAAATATATTTTAAGAAAAATAAGTATTCCTGAAAATATATGTAGTTACTGAGGCAAGCTAGGTATCTAATATTTAAAGCGGCAAAGATTATATTGATACATCAACAATGTCCGAAGTGTATGATTATCATATTTTTTGTAAATATACTAATTAAATTGTAAATATATTTAGTATAAAATGAAACAAAAATTACGTTTATGGAGACTGTTGCTGAAAAAAAATTGTTTTGTTATTCTCAGTTAATTGAATTATGTAATATTGGTACAATTTGTAAAATTATTGTTTTTAGTAGATCTATTATTAATTTATTGATTCTTTTTAATCTTTATTTGCTTATAAATTTATGCATTATTATACTATAACTTTAATAATACTCCTTATATAGAAAAATATTACATACGGATTGCAATATTTATTAATTATTTATATTTTCAAATAGTTATGTTCTTTTATAATGTATTTTATACAACTTTTGATTTTTTTTTTGTCGTAATTTCGCTCAAAGCTATCTTTACGGTTTACCCCCTTGCTACATCATGTGTCGTTTGTCGTTTGTCAAATTGTCAAAATATGCGAGTGACACGTAACTTTTGTAATTAAATTATCAATTTACGACCTCCAAATGTGCGAAATAGTGAAAATTAACTATAGAATCAGCAAATAACAACGCGGTAGTATGTCTGACAAGAGTTTCGGTGATCACACAAACAGGGGTGTTGTGAAAAATCCGCTTTTATCAAACGTTGTGACGGGCCTTTCTTTGGATGATCTTACGCAGAAAGCTGTTTTACTACCCGTTTCACCACCACTGGGAGTGATTGCGGGATCAGGTGAGTACTATGGTTTATTTATAATGTATACGTACACATAAATAACTATATCCATGACGTAATGTTTAATTATGAGCCAAAAATGCAATCATCGTTTCTCTTTGCGGAACTGTCAATTCTTTTCTCGCATGTTTATTCAATATCACGAGTGTTTTAGGCATATGAAATTGTGTCGTTATGTGCTAATTAAGTCCTACTATATCTATCCTTCGGTTTGAATACTAAAAAGACAAGATTTGTCTATAGAACTAAAAAAAAACTGAAGTGTTTGTGTATATTACTTATGTTGTTGTGACAAGTGGTTAAAATGTCGCCGTTTTTATATAAATCTTATAGGAACGCGCCATTTGCGAATGGATTCACGCCGGATTTACGTTTTTTAAAATTCAGACAGATCCAAAAGTATTTGGATTTCATTATAGTGAGTTGCTTTTTTTTTCTAATTTTATTGTATAATTTAACTTGTTTTGATTTTCTACTTCTTTATCAAATTCTATTTGCGTTCCTTGGCAATGATTAATATGTATTACTGTTATTATGTTATTTTTATGTTTATATAATTAAAGTTCATGGCAAATGGCAAATAACTGAGTAGCCACAATGAAACCTTTGATTATAGAAGTATACCCTTTTACTAAAGACCCTAATGAAGTTCAAACTTTAAAAAAATAATGAACTATGATCAAATGTAGACCACTGGGCGCCCATTAGTACAATTTATTGTACAAACTAACATATAGTAATCAGGCCCAAGTTCGAAAAAGAAATCAAATCATAGAAGCCCAGTGTACAATATGATGCATATTGAAGGTTCCACAGCAATTATTGTAATCAATGCCATATTATTGAATAAAGTACTGCAAATTAACCACTATATTTTTAGGCTTAATCCTCTTTATATACAGTATAAACAATTTATAATGAATTTGAAGGCACATAGCATTTTTTTTTTCATTATAAAGAGTTTTTATTATATGGAGGGAAGAGCATAAATAAATGCTTTTGTGTTAAACCAAGCAGATTGAAATTATTTCTACATTATAGAAAATTATTATTATTTTTTTTTAATCGAAGCACGACAAAGTGACTGCCATTTGCCTGATGGTAAGCATAGTATAATCCAAAAACAGTGGCGACCACCGACAGACAGATCATTCATCGTCGGTCGCCACTGTCATGCCATAATGACGAAAGTCACCTGGTACTGGATATGCACAGGCTGACCCCGAAACGCGACGCACAAAAGCGAGTCACTATGACGGGCTTTTTCGCCATGTACATGGTGGTTGCGACCCAGTCGGGCTGTATAACCCTACCACCCCGCTATCGCCATTGCCTCGTTCGTTGATCTGCAGGGTGCACCACGTGTAGGTGAGATTGGCTTGGGTGTCTCAAGTCTTAAGATGTTACTCGACACCCCTTACACCCCTAAATATACCCCTATCCATTGTAACAGACGATGTGATATTAGTTTACATTATATAATTCTTCTGTTCCTTTGTATGTGACTGAACTCCTTGTAAATGGCTTAATCGATTTTGATAAATTTTTTTGTCTGTGTTGTAGTGGATTTGAGATTGGTTAAATAGAATGGTATGGAATAATGAATGGTACTGCGGATGAATCTTAGGATCTTTTTATTATTAAGGCAGGATAATGTCCGCCGAGTCCACTATTCATTATATATAAATTTTCTTCTGTACGTGTGACGTGTGTATGCCACTCTGAACTCCTCCTAAACGGCTGGATTGATTTTGTTGACATTTTGTGTGCATGTTCCAGTAGATCCGAGAATGGTTTAGATTCACAATGAAACCCGGTAGGTTGCGTTGCGGTTGAATTTTAGATTTATTTTTTTTTTATCAAGGCAGGACAATATACGCCACGCCCACTAGTATTTTATAATTCTCATCAAACATGGACAATTTATCATTAGATTCTGGTTACTTCATTGCCTTCCAGTGATGATAAAGTCAAGAATTATTAAAAATATCTGTGAAAAAAAGGAACTTAGGGATAGTGAGATAAATACTATAATAATCAAAATGGGTATTATATTTATTTCTAAATGTTACAAAAATATGGCTCCATGATTTATTTATTCTTTAAATTAATTTACAAAATACATAATTAAAGTATTACCCGTATATTTAGAATAATATTCCATTTTCGACATCCATAAATCCTGAACGCGGATAATAGTAATTATATCATATTATATGTATCTATGTTACTGCTAAAATTAAAAAAATTTGTAGTATGTCTAATTAATGTGCAGATTAACTACATTGATTTATTAAAATGTAAAAAAAAATCTCGTCTCCATTGTGTGAACATCTGCCAATGGTTGTTAAATCCTGTCATTCCTATAAAGAGTCATTAACAACACTTTAGGTAAAACTTCCAGGAGATGAAGTACACAGGCAGTACCTCCTCTCAGACTAAAAGGTGTGTGAAGAACACCATCGGGTTTTTTGTCAGTAAGAATTTAACATACCCACATCCGTTGACTGGTATCAAGACAGCAATCTCATGCGAGAATTTTTCTCATTATAAAAAAAAAATGTTAGGTTGAACTTGTAATTAAATTTAGTACAGCTTAGGAGCTGTAGTGACCAATGAGAAAATACTGAAAAGACCTTGATTGTGAATGTCAATAGAGTATATCAATTAATCCGCAAATTAGCTAGATATATAGACTTTTCAGTATTAACAGTAACTTATATATGATTTTTTTATAATATTCACTCATTATACAGTATAAGTATAAGCTGATTTTGATCAACAAAGTTAATTTTAAGTATATTATGACACTAAATTAAAGTGTGAAGCCTCTGATATGAAATGAATGCCTGATATCCAAATATTGGCTTTTAAATTAAAAACCCTATATTATGTCAAATTTAGGATGATAATACAATATAATGCATATTGAACATTTCACAACAATTATTGTAATTAATGCCATATTATTCAATTACAGATTTTCTAAAAAAAATATTTCATTTAATACTCAGGATCATTTAAATGTCTAATAGGCATTTAAATGAACAAGAAATCAAAACAATATTAGTGAAGTTTTTCATTAAAAATAAGACATTAATTGTGGGTGAGCCTGAACATGTAAAAACATTTGTATAACATACTGAATACTGGGTTTTTAACTCATCTTGATCATTATAGCTTGGGCTTTTTAGGAGAAGTACCTGGATGACCGAGCCTAGCTTGGTTCCTTAAAAATATTTTTAAATTAAAAGAAACTGTTAGGTTTGCCTCACATTGTTAGCATTTTATAACAAAAATAAATAAAAAATTTATCTCTCTTATAGGGATAATAATATATTTTTTAAAATTAAAATGAATAATTATGTTTGCCTCACACAATTAGCATTTTTCTAACCAAAACAAAAAAAATTTTTGCTGTCCACTCAGATTCGAACTAGGGGTTAGACAGATTTTAAAAGTAACCGATTTCCATCTGAGCTCTTTTTGTTTTGACAGCGCCGGCGAAATTTACCCTTATATTCTACCTATATATTTTCATTGCCTGAAAACTCAGTAAAAAAAGATTTCTATGAATAAAATCTAGCTAGATCGTTTTATTGTCCCTGAAACTACCTACATACTAAGTTTCACGGAAATAGATGACGCTGTTTCTGAGATCCTGAATGTATAAAAATATACAGGAATTACTCATTTAAAAGTATTAGCTAGATAAGACCCAGGAATACAAGACAAGAAGTCATTACCTTAAAACAACTGTTTTATATGCTACAATATAGTATATTAGATTACTGGATGGTACAGAGTAATGAAGTGCATCATTTTTTGTGATATATTTTGCTGAAAAAAAATACAAAATTTTTACACGCCTGAGATGTCAAAAGTGTCATCCTAAATCTGAAGAAGTATAGAATAATGAAATAAGTTGAAAATATCTTCACTTTTTAATTTTTTGATTTCCATATTCAGTATCTTTCAATATGAATAATAAATAGTACTTATAATCCAAGATCCCAGAGCTGCCAAGTAGTGTGATAAATATTGGTCAATCAGTTATGTGTAACTTTCATTATAGAGATTTATCTAGGTCAAAAAAGCATTCTTTAGTACTGGTATAAATTATCAGCTATAGACACTACTGTACTGGATAAAGCCAGATCAACTAATTTGATAATTTCACACCTTTTCCTACAGTGACCTTATTGAGTACTCCAGAGTATGTCGAAATCATAGTACTAAATTTATTCCTATTCTCAGAAATAGATACATTTAAATTTTTAATAGGAATCAACAATTACAACGGGTTAAACTTGGAATCCATAATCTGTATTTGATCCTTATGTTTATAGCATTTATAGCAATTCTCTTCTGCACAAAATATGCTTACTCTATGTTAGGCATAAATAATATTATCTATTACAGATAATCTACCATTTTTGTATAAGAATTCCTTAACTTTTTTTTTTTAAGTTAGCATGCAAGATAGTGAAATGCTAAAAAAAATGTTGTATATTATTACCAAGTAATACCAATTCATATTGTACAGAATTTTCAAAATAATCAACATTTTTTTTACTTGGTTTCCCGATAAACAGGTGATGTTAGAATGTACTGTTTTCGAGCTAAACTGCAGCGGTCTGACATTTTTTAATAGTAATTTCAAATAATTGTATGTTCTTATATACATTATACGCACTTAAATCTAAATATGACTTATAAAATATGTAAGTTTATAATTATAGAAATATTGAATTTAACATAAATTTTGTCATATTCATAACTCTTGAAGTGCTTAGCACACAAATACTTAAATATCACTGTTAAACCAAACACGCGTTGCGATATGATGCTTTTTGAAATGATATCAATAAATCAAAGCAAAGATGTATGATTTAAATTCCAAACAGAAGAATCTAGAAACACTGCCTTTGAATATAAAATTTTACCTTAACATGCATTTATTGTACCATTAAAGGCGTAGTAAAACTCGGAAGTAATTTATTTACGGGCCTTAGATGGAAAGCAGTCACTGTACTCCGATATCAGCTAGCGATATATATATCTAGTACCTGGGCGACCAAGCCTACCTTTTTGTAAAAAAAATAATATTATAAAATATACCTTTCCTGCTGACACTCGGATTCGAACTGGGGTTATACATGGATTTTGAAGTAACCGATTTCCATCTGAGCTGTTTTTGTTTTGACAGCGGCGGCGAAATTTACCTTTATACTCTAGCTTTATTTTTTCATTGCCTGAAAACTGAGTTAAAAAAGTTTTCTATGAATAAAATCTAGCTACATTTATTTATTGTCACCGAAACCACTTACATATTAAGTTTCACAGAAATAAATGACGCCGTTTCCGAGATCCTGAATATATATATGTATACAAATATAAAAATTAGAATAATAAAAATAAGAATTAGATAAATATTAGACACTCAACAAGCATTTTATAGGTTCATACTGGCTTATGTTTAACAGTAGGGTAATTTAAATAAATCATGTACATCCTGTGTCATTTGTATCTCTCACAAAATACTCAGTATTTTCTCTAGTATAAGTATATGCAATGCTGGTCTCTTATACAATCAAAAGCATGAATATTTGTCTAACAGATTTTTTTATATTCTAGTAATTACCCATTAATAAGTATTGATATATTGACTCTGAAGTCAGTTAGGGATATATATATATTTATACCCAAGAAACATTTCATTATAGGGTAGAATTAGATTCATACGTTGCAAGGTCAATAGCGTAGTCAGTTCGAAAAAAAAAAAAAAAAACGGGCTTATGTCTAACATTAGGGTAGTTTAAATAAGCCATATACATCCTGTATCATTTGTAATTTTTGGAAAATGTTGTATCTTCTCTAGTGTAAGTACATGTGCTGGTCCTTTATACTAGTTTTGGTTGTATTATAGATTTTTTTTATTTTTTAGTTAATCACCCAGTCAAAGGTACTGATGTTTTAACTTTTTATTCATATATATATATATATATATATATATAATATTGTGCTTATATTATTAGTAAAATTTATGAGCCATCAAATGGCAGTTCAAATGCAAAATTCAACATACTCCAATTTGATGGTTTTGAACTGCGTATATTACAGCAGCTGTTTTAGTTTGCAAAATACTCTTAATACCACTTACAATCTGTGAAGTAGACCTGGACCTAAACTTTTTTTCTTGTTTATTTATATAATTTTTTATACATTTGTTAATATCATTATCGCATCGCGTGGTACGGTTGAAGCCCTTAACTTAAAATTTAAAGGTAACTTAAATCTTATAATTTAATTTAAAAATATTATAATCACAATAATTTATAGTATTTATCAAAGACGAAACTCGATGGCCGGCTGTGCTATGAGGTTCTTATTCATCTTATTTTGACCACTTTTCCTCTTTATTCAAGATTAATACTGTCATTATTAAGTAGGTAATATAAAGATTCAAATTCCCAACTAAATGGGTTTGTGTTTTTAGTCCTGGCAAGGTCTTTACAGCTTCACTGGACTATAACCCAACAAAACAGCGGTTTTCCCTAATTAGAACTTTATGGAGAGTCTTTATTGAAATCTCAGAATTCATGATCCATGGTTATTATTTCCCATCTACTTCATTTTTTTGTATAAGTGGTTAAGGTAAGGAGTCGTCGCTTGTATAGATTTTCATCCAAAAAAAGTGTCGATGGACACTGTATGTATCAAATAATAATTATATAAATTGCCAGAAAGGTGCTACTGTTGATATAGGTGTTGCTTGATTTTTACATTTTTTTTTTCTTTATTTTTGGCAACCAATCTTTCAAATTATTACTGCCATTGTCATGTAGTTAATAATATTACAAGCGTCGTCGTGTGATCATTTCAATGTTCCAACAAGTTGGTGGCTTCCTTGTTAGAACCTTCCAGGGAGTTTTTATTGGCATTTCAGAATTCCATGCTCCATGGTATTTATCCATTCACCTCACATATGCACAATAAACTAACTATATTACGTAAAACCCCACCAAATTTACAAAATATTGAGTCAAATAACATTATGAATAAAATATAAAATCCACTACATGCCAGACTAAAAGCCCGCCAAAAACTCAGATTTTTAGATTGTGTGTAATTGAAAGTTGTCCAAGCAAGTCCAAATGAAGTGTAAATAAATTATTACAAAAATATAGCTCCTTCCATCAATTATTATCCTCTAGCTCTGGCAGTAGATTTGATACATTCTAGGGACAAATTTTATACACCTTAATACTCCTTACATCTATCCTCTATACTTACACAAGATGTCACTGACATTACAGAATATATGGTAAAATTACCTAAGATTATGAATATTTAAATCACTACATGACAGACTAAGATCCCGCCAAAAACTCTGCTTTGAGTTTAACTTGATTTTTATTGAAAAAAGGTTTTATGTTTAATATATACAAACTATTTAATCTTGTAAGTAGGTTTAATCAGTTCTGCTTTCAAAAGTGCTGTCTTGCGTGAAGGATTTTTAACTGCTACTAGGATAACAATACATGTGTTAACATATATCTTTATGATTGATGTTAACTGGTAAATTTATTGAAGCGGTAAAATCAAATAACGACTGTTTAGTAACATTTTTGCGATGTCACGATAATATTAATTATATAGAGGATATATTTTAACTTCTCTGCTGATTTTCTAAACCTAAATCTCAAAATAGCCGATCATGTTTTTAAAAAGCTAGCTATTTTTTTTTAAATTATAATTTTACATTACATAATTTGTTATTATTCAAGTTTGTCTTGATCAATAGTTTTTTTTTTTTAACTAATGCTGCCAACAATCTATTGACCAGCCCATTATAAGGTCTACATTTTGTATGGAGCTTAATCCGTTATAGTTTTGGTCAGTCCAGGAGTTCAAATTGTATCATGTATATCATTGAAGCTTTAATGTCAGAGTTTTCTAGAAACCTCGCTTTGAAATAACTAATGGAAGTGATCCTCACAGCTGATTGGCCTTTCTATCGATACTTTGAAAAATTTGTAACATCTTAACTAATGTTTCTCGAAGAAGTGCTGTATGGTAACTCTCTCGATTCCCGTCGTCTCTTCACGCAGCAGTAGATTAGGGAGATCAAGACGGCGATGAGTGCTATCGCAAGGATAACGCCGAGGACTATCGCCGCGATCCCGGCTCCTGTGATATAATCTGGAGAAATATTTTGATTCAGTCATTACACGGTTACTAATCATATTCCCATCTTGTCCCCCATTGAATAAGAGCCTAGAGAGATACGTATTAATCCTTAAAACTATCAATCAGATTTGGAAAAGTTAATGCAAATGTATTATTTAAATTTAAACGCCTGTGAATGGAGCATTTTCGAGAGCATAAGTTGTTCGAACGAAAAACAACAACACCAATGCCGAACAAATCTACTACGACCTGCGACTACGGCCTTGACCCCGCCCAATGATGTACAGGAGGTATGAAAAGGATAGCTATACAAGCTAGAAAGAGAAATAAACGGAACCGGATATTCTATATAATCAATATAAAGCTTCTAATAAGTAAGTCTATAAGAGTAAAATAGTTGATATATAGACTCAGTCATAAAGTAATTGTTGGTCTGCATAATTTTATACTTACATGATATGTCAACAATATAACTGTTTGTGTTTCCGAAAGCGTCGACAGCGTTGACGAGCATTCTTGGAGCACAGCAAGTCGCCCTGTATATGGCCGTTACCTCGTCCCTGGTGCCCGCGATGAAATTGTAATTGTAAGCAAGGCCTGAAGGCGATGAAGAAAGTCGCAATAGACCTGTAAATATAAACATATCTGTAGACCTGTAAGGGTAGGAGCTGAAGCTTGGTTGATTTTACTACGTTTGAATTGACAAGGTTTATTTTTGCAGAGAATCGAGAGGTGTATGTATAAAAATATTTAGAAGACATATGTTTTGTGAAGATTCTAGGGGTGAAACTAATTTATGACCTGGTCTGTGCATTCGCAAATAAGGGACTGGAAGGGGTTTTGATTCTTTCCCTTATCGAACTGAAATAGTTTAGAAAATTATCTCATACGAAATATATATAAGAGTTGTTGAGGTATGTATGCTTGGTACACATATATGTTCCAATAACTCATATGTATGAATAGTTAGCTTAACTCAGCTCAGATAGGTCGCGAATTGCATGAATCAGGCAATAGCCCAAGCGAGTTGTGCCGGGCACCCATGAGCTAGGTGTCAAAAGAAAATCGGTTAAGTGCCTTAAGCGCTCGCGTTAGTAGTCCGGTGAAAACAAGTGAATGGGCATAGAATGGAAATGTTAATACAGATTTTCCCAGTGAATTAAAATTATTAGAAAGGGAATCGAAATTATAAGGTCCGTTCTCACCTCCGTTAGCATCCCTGGCAATGATATTTGCGGACCATGAATATTGAGCGCAGTCGGATCCCATCCTTCCGATGCAGGTTCCTTGGAAGTTGTGACTAAGTTCGGGAGCCCACACGTCAGAAACAGTTACTCCTGATGCGACGACATACACGTACGCGGAAATCGAGACTTGCTCTAACCCTGAAAGTGATTATTTCTTTATGCAATATTTCTATATTCACTTTTGGTACATATGCATATAAAAGAATAATAGTCGATACTAAGTAGAACTTGAGCATTCATTATAAATTTAATCACATCGTAGTTTATAATATAAAATTTTGGTATAAGTAGTGTTAAGAGCAATTGTATATACATTGCACATGATGACGTAACTATGAGATTTGTTTTGAACGCCATCTATTGCTGCTTTCTCGAATGTTTAAAATAAATTTGTTATCGTTAATAGTGTGGACGATGTATTATTACTCTGATGTTGTTATTTAAGGAAACTTATAAACAGTCAGAAGTGAAACTTACCGTAAGCTGTGAAGGTAATAAAATCTCGTGCTCCAGGCTGTGCTGTTGACGAGATTGTCGCCCTGACGATTACATTAGCGGTTTGTCCAGCAGATAGCACTTGTCTGGAAAAGAAAATCCCGATGTTCTTTGTTGTGTCTTCTAATATTAGTTTAAGATAGAGCAGAACAAAATCAAAATTTATTTATTTATTGCTCATAAACATACATCTTTACATTTAAAAGTATGCGATACAATACAATACGGTGTTGTTTTATCATTTTACAAGTTATATTGTTTTGTAACTTATGAAACTAGAATTATGGATCGCAAAAACTATTAAAAAGTAGATAAAAATTGATGGATTCTAAACATGACAGCTGCCACCTAAACTAGGTAATCCCGTATCTCAAGTGGCAGTACACAATATGACACCATTTATGATCACGTTACACAACCGCAGTAGATAAATTATTTTAAAAAGCTATATACAAAAACAAATGCATGTAAAAACAATCTAAATATACTTACACTTAAAAA
>JACEII010000157.1:860010-917239 GCA_014332785.1 Antheraea mylitta | reverse complement strand
TTTTTATATTTGTATATATTCAGGATCTCAGAAACGGCGTCATCTATTTCCATGAAACTTAATATGTAGGTGGTTTCGGGGACGATAAATCGATCTAGCTAAATTTTATTAATAGAAAACTTTTTTAACCGAGGTTTCAGGCAATAAAAAATATAGCTGGAATATGAAGATAAATTTCGCCGCCGCTGTCAAAACAAAAATTGCTCAGATAGAAATTGGTTGCTTCGATAATCCGTGTAACCCCAGTTCGAATCCGAGTGTAAATATATTTTTTTAATGATGAATGAATGAATACTTTATTGCACACTTTTTTTTTTTGTACACTGGCGAGCTTAATGCTATAAAGCATTTTCTTCCAGCTAACCAGCGGTATTATCAAGCAAATGGTTTTGTAGGTGCATATGTATAGAGGTCAAATATATATACAAATAAAAATAAATAAATAATAATATAAATATACTCATATACATACATAAATAAACATACATACAAATATATAACCATAACAAAGATATAATAAATGTATATATATACACAGCAAAAATTGATTATAAATACAAATTGTAAAGTCACGAACACTCTACCACCTGTTTCTCGAATAAATAGTGGTGTAGTTGGATTTTAAAGTTATTGATCGTTTCAATATCTTGAAGTCGACGCGGTAACGCGTTCCATAATCGTATGGCAGTTACTGTGAAGGAGTTTGAATATAATGTAGATCTGTGCTGAAGGATCTCAAGAGTTTTGGTGTTTGCCGAACGAAGATCACGACCATGAGCCCTTAAGAATATGAACCGTTCTTGGAGATATTGTGGAGAACGAGGGTCGAATAAAATACCATAAAGAAAATGCAGTATGTGAGCATTTCGACGTGCACGAATATCAAGCCAGTGTAGTTGTAAACGAAATTTAGAAATATGATCGTACTTACGAAGTCCGAAGATGTAACGGATGCACAAATTTAACAGACGATCAAGTTTATTAAGCATCTCCTCTGTCAGATCTGGATAGGTTACGTCTGCATAGTCGATGATAGGGAGCAAAAGAGAGTTGACAAGTGTTTTCTTGGTTGATGTAGGTAAAAACTTTTGGAATCGTTTGAGAGAGTGCATTACACCGTAAATCTTTTTACTAATTGTATTAATATTTTGAGCCCATGACAAGTCTTGGGAAATATATAGACCTAAATTCTTAACCTGAGTATGATACTCTAATCCAAAGTTATTATAGGTGACTTTGGACAGAGATTCGATATTCAATCTGCTAACGCGGCTCGACGACCTATAATTATGACCTGTGTCTTCTCGGGGTTAATTAATAGACCGTATTCTTCATTCCATGAGTGAACACGCTTCAGTTCAACGTTCATATTTTGTACGCATTCAGAGACGGAATCAGGTTCGAAGTGCTGATAAAGCTGAAAATCATCTGCATATAAATGATAACTACCAAGATCTATTTTAGAAACCAAGGTATTAATGAAAACAGAAGAGTAAAGGAGACAACATAACACCCTGAGGTACTCCAGCAACCATATCGAACCAATCAGAATACATTTCATCAACCTTAATACGTTGTCGAAGTCCTTTGAGGTAAGAGGAAAACCACTCAATAGCTGATTGTGACATATTAAGAGAAGAGAGAACAGTTAATAAAATATCGTGATCGACAGAGTTAAAAGCATTGCTAAAATCAATTAACGTTAGAAAAGTAAGCTTACTGTCGTCCATAGCGCGGCGTATGTCATCTGTAATTTTAACCAATGCTGAGCATGTGCTATGTGCGGGACGAAGCCCAGATTGAAAAGGATTGAGGACAGAATTCTGATTAAAAAACGCTGTAAATTGTCTGTGTACAACTCGTTCGAGGACTTTGGACAAAAAGGGTAGGATACATATGGGACGAAAATGTACAAACTCAGTAGGATGGCTTTACTTTTGAAGAGGTCTTAAATGTGCGTTTTTCCATAAAGAAGGAAATATTCCAGAAAGAAGAGAGTGATTAATAATACCTGTTAGTGAAGGTAAGACAATATCTAATAATGGAACAATGAGGTCACGTCCAATACCATCGTAACCAATGGCACTGCTTGAAATAGACATTATGATTTCTAAAATATCCTTTTCTGTAACTGGAGAGAATGTAAACGGGTCTTTTGAACAATCAGTATTACGTATACTGCTAATAGTTGAGACTTTTATGCCATCACTGAGGACATGAGTCGGTGTTGAAAAATGCCGATTTAAATTATTTAGATCCAAAGTAATGTTTGTGTCGTGCTGTTTCTTCCCGAACCCTAATGTACGTAAAAATTTCCACACATCCTTTGAATCACATTTTTCAATTTTAGAGTGGTAAAATCGTCGTTTTACTTTTCGAACAACCTGATTGCAGCGATTTCTGGCATTTTTAAAAGCACTCCAATTTTCTTCTGTAGGCTTTTTCTTATGCCTCCGTTTTAAACGATCTCGGCGAGTCCCGAGTGAACGAATTTCATCATTCATCCACAGAGCTGGAGGTTGTTTTACACGTACTGGACGTAACGGAGCATGTTTGTCATATAATTCTAATATAAATTCGTTAAAGAGAGTAACCTTGTCGTCGATCTCGTCAACACCCACAATCTGTGACCAATCTATATTTCGTGCATTATAGAGCAGTTTGTTTTTGTCTAAACGTAAAAAACAGCGCTTGAGTACGATTTTCGGTTTGAATCTGGGAGTTTTGAGCCTATAGGAAGCATAGATTAGGTCATGATGTGAAAAACCAGGCGCTTCAAGTTGTCCGTGACAGGAAATGCGGTCAAGATTTGTGGTAAGAACGAGATCTAACAGAGAATGCGAATTATGGACGTGGTGAGTAGTATCGGATTTGAGTATATATACATTCAGAGAGTCCGTGATCTGTTTAAGTTTCTTGCACCGGTTATCATTTCGCAAAAGACACGTATTAAAGTCACCCATTATTAGTAAGTGATCATACATAGGTAAGTATGTTTCAAGCAATTGTTCAAATCTATCAAAATAATCTACTACTGGAGGTGCGTATATGAATCCTAAAAGAAACGGTATTGTCCTAAGAGTAATCTCTAAAAAGATGTATCCCATATCCCTAGAGTATATGGAAGTAGACTGAGATAATATTTTATATTTGGTATCAGAGCGTAAATACATAGCCACACCGCCATCCTCCTGTTCCTGTACGATCATTTCTAATAAGGACATAGCCAGGTAACGAGAAAAAAGTCAGATATTAGACAAGCGTGAATACAGTCGCTGCGGAAAGAATCAAGAAGTTCAGCATGGTGTGCCCCGGGATACTTTGAGCGTTAATATGACAAATATTTAAATTTTTGGGAAAATTAGGGAAGATATAATTCAGTTTATCATTTAGATTAAAATTCGAAGAATCAGACGATGAATTAACAGAGTCACCAGAGTAAAATGAATCGGAGGTATCCGTATTATCCATACAAACACTCAGTTTAATATAGTGTGTATATATAATAATATATATAAGTAAATATATATAACCACAATTAGTAACTAATATATATAATAACTATAATATGATTTAATATGACTAAAATTCATCATTTATGCTCCACGTCTACAGCTGGTTTGTTGAAGAAAATACTAATGAAGAAAAAAAATAAAATAATAATAACAAAATAAAATCAACAGCTTCATACACTAATACAAATATACATTGAGGGTAACAATCTATTACAGTACTGTTAATTATAATAAGTATAAGTATATTTCTGCAGGCCGGCATGATAATGGCGACCAGCGATGGATAGTGTGTCACTCGGTGGTCGCTATTGTTTTTGGATTGTACTGTGCTTACCATCAGGCATAGTGCAGTCATTTTGCCGTGCTAAGATAAAACAATTATGCGAATATAATAAATTGACAAAAATTGAACGTAACGCATATTCATAGTCAACATAAAAACAGGCTATGGTATGAATAATATTTCATTCATCTGTGATGACAATAATGACAACTGACATCTTTGACACTTTGACTTCAACAAATGTAGGTACTTGTACGACTAATAGTCTGTGAATGTAGGGAACATTGTAATTATGTATACATAACAAATTATATACCTCCTAAAAATAAAAATGCACAGAAATACCTACTACTATATTTAAAATTCATTAAGGAGGTATATAGTTTGTACAAATATTGTGTCGCGATGTCAGCTACGACTATGTAACAATGTAATTAGGAGGAATATAAATTATTTTTTCTGAATACGTGCAGAGCGGGTCTTCGTTCTATCATTACTAGAAGTGTCTTGCTTATCGGGGATGGGTATGTCTCTAAGCTGTGTAAGCGAGTTCAGGCGGATCTTTGCCCCGTCATGTAGTTTAAGATAGATAATACCGTCCTGGGACCAGCACCGATGCATACCGTGTGTCTGACGGGCTTCTTGAAATATATCACGTCTCAAAGGTGTTAGGAATTCTCCAACGCTGAGACCGCTGCTTTTTAAACACTTCTTGGCGCGCCATACTTTTGACCTCAGATCGGCAGTAATAAATTTTACTAAAATTGGTCGTGGGCTTATTCCTTAGGAGCTAATACGAAAACAAGACTTGAAATTTGAGTTCGCAAAGTCCGAAATTTTTAATTTGTGGATTATGATATCTGTCACAACATCCTGCACCTTCTCGTCACTACTCTCTAGTATTCCTCGAAACAGGGAGAACTTTTTTCGGCTTCTATTGTCCAACTCATCTGTTAATTGTGAAACGGAGTTTAACTGCGTCTTGAGGACTTCAAGAGCTGATTGCATGCTGTCTCTAAATGTAGAAAAATCAGCTGCCAGTTGAGCCATACTTAATGGGTCTGCACTGTCGAGATGAGCTTGGAATGAGGACATACATTGATCAAACTTACGTTCCAAACCCTTAACAGGATCCTCCAAATCAAGTGTAGCCCTTCTGGTTGCCATCTTGTATAATGTAAGAAGTGCAGTGCAAAGAGATGCAGTGAACCAGTGTACACATGAATCTTGGATCACTTACTCCAAATTTATTAGCATGTCATTCCCGTTCAAGTAACAGTACGTTAAAACACTTTACTACTTTAAAATATTTAAATTGCACCAAAATTACAAGAGCTAATTGGAAATACGTGTTTACTTTTATGCACCTACCTACCAATGATATGATAAACATGATAATTTTGTAATTCAAACCTAACAGATTATTTTAATTCAAAAATGTTTTTTTAAAGAACCGAGCTAGGCTCGCTCGCCCAGGTACTTGATGACTATAAAGTCAAGATTCGCTATTTTCTTCGTCGGAACGCCTGTATACGATTCTTTCGTAAAATAAAACGCTGTCGACCGTCATGGCCGCATCGAATGACGTCATAGATTAGTACTGTATTCTGTCTCACTAGTTCAATATTTTTTTTTATATAGAGGTTTTGAACCCTATCTCTCATACAAACAAAACTCGTCCTAACAATTAGAAACACAAAATAAGTCGAGGCAGTCGTAAGGAGGTGCCAACAGACGTTGCAGCCCTTGAGCTAGTTGCCCAAATAAAATTGGCCGAGTACCTTAAGCGCTCGCCTTAGTAGTCCGGTGATGTTGTTAAGACCTTGCTAGGTGAATAGCGTAGTCAGTTCGAGAAAATTTTAAAAGTTATTGCTTATAACGGAGCATACTTTACCAAAATTGGAACCATCCAACTATGGTAACTGAGCCCTACAATTTAATACAATAATAATTGATTTCTTTTTACTACACTTTAAATCAAAAACGTCTATTAAAAATTAGTTTTTGTTACGAATCGTCTATCAGCATTATGGAATGAATAAACGTATTCAAGTACGCACTATATTCAGCTTCATACATTTATTTTGTTTATAGCCAAGTCATCGATAAACTTTGATCTTTGCTAGTATCAACATACTTCCTTATTTATGTCTATGACGAAGTGTTACTTGCTATACAAGCGTTCTACGGTGGGGCTTGCTTGCATTTTAATAATCAACTGTTATTTTGTCATCTTGACTTTGATTTTCACAAAGACTTTATACAACAATCAGACACTGCAAGTTATTACATTTTTTTTTTATATCAAAGGAGGCAAACGAACTGGTGCGTCACGTGATGTTAAGTGATCACCACCGTCCATAGACAATAGCGACATCAGGGACGTCGCAAGTGCGTTGCCAGCCTGTATATAGGAGAAGGGGGGAGGGGAAGGAAAGGGAAAGAAGAAAAGAGGAAGGGACGTGGGCCTCCAGCTCTCTCACTGGTCGAACGAAACATGCAACGATGCAAGCACTGTTATTTCACATCGGTTATCTGTGAGAGGGGTGGTACTACCCCAGAGGAGCCGACCCATTCATGCTGAAATCAAAAGTAGCTTCAACCGGGCTCTACCACCTACTAAAAACATCAACATTATGTTGATTTGAATAAAACACGTACACAATAAAATAAACTGGAGTTTAAAAAAAAATTGAAAGGTGGCACCATCCATGAGATATCTGTAACCGTCGGTCCTACAGTTTTCTGTCAACGAACTAATTTAAAACGCCGTCTGTTCAAAATTGACGAAACATACAACTAATAACAATTATCAACATTGACAATAATTTAAGTTTTAAATTTAAAAGTATAGAGGCCGTTTATTGATATATAAATTATCCTATTTCTCAAGTTGGATTAAATCTATACAAATATTATAAAGAGGTAAAGTTTGTGAGTTTGTGATGTTGTGATGTTGTGACGTTGTAGGGGGTAATCTCAGGAACTACTGGTCCGATTTGAATAATTAATTCAGTGTTATATAGTTTATTCATCGAGAATGGTTATAGGCTATATATCGTCACGCTAAGACCAATAGGAGCGGAACACAGATGAAAAATGTTTCAAAATCGTGATGTTTTTTCCTTTTGAGAACTGTTACGTGTTAGTGTTCGTGTATTTAAACTACGCGAACGAAGTCGCGGGCAGAGGCTAGTTTTACATAAATGTCAATATTTCGTGAAGGTTACTTTAGTAGTTTCGGGGTTCAATACTAATCTTATAAAGAGGTAAAGTTTGTGAGTTTGTGACGTTGTAGGGGGTAATCTCAGGAACTACGGGTCCGATTTGAAATTATATAGCTTCTTCATTATTCAATGTTATATAGCTCATTTATCAAGTATGGTTGTAGGTTATATATTATATATAATCATGCTAATACCAATAGGAGTGTAGCACCAATGAAGAATGCTTAAAAATCGGGGTTTTTTGTTCCTCTTGAGAGCTTCCGCTGCGTGTTAGCGTTAACGTAAAGTAATTATTCCACGCTAACGAAGTCGCGGGCGGAGGATAGTAATATATGAAGATAAAGCAAAGTCGCTATCTGATTCTATATATGTGCGCTTCATCATTATCGTCAGGCAATTAGAAAACCATTCTGAGGCAATAGACCTCTTGAAATACTTCACCGATTTTAAAATTCCTTTCACCCATAGAAAGCCAGATAATTAGCGAGTAAAATGAACTGATATTAATTTCAAAATTTACATCAACACGAATGAAGCTGCGATCAAAAGCCAGTAGTTTACATGTATATTGCTAAATCAAAAACCAAAAAATACTTTATTCAGTTTTGGCCCTAATAAGGCACTTATGAACGTCAAAAACTACCACCGGCGCGGAAAACAACCCAGTCATCGAAACGAACCGGCAAGAAACTCGATCTGGTTTATCTTTTTAACAAATATATATATTATTTAGACTATATTACATACATGACAGAAACGTTTTTAATGGATGCACAGAGATGAATCAATTCCAGACATCACTATCGTTCACATACTGATCCACTCTATAATAGCCTCTTGAGACCAAAATTCGCTTGACATGGCGCTTAAATTCACAATCCGACAAATCGGTAATATCCTTTGGAATTTTATTATAAAACCATTACTTAATAATAATGAGTTATTTGTGAAGCTGTTTAGACCGATACATTGTTAATACTTGTCCATTAAAATGATTTAGTATCGTTAGGAATTTAGCATAGTTTAAAATAGCCTTTTACATCATGTAATTTCTCTAAATATCTTACAAGATATTAAATATTTAAAATTGTGCTATACAAACAAACGGTATATGCGTCTGATGTATGTACAATTTTTATTTGATTTTCAACAACAATTAGAAAGGTTTTTTATTGTTCAAAATAATTCAATTGTTTGAAATGATATTTATTCGTCGTTTGAAATTTTCAAATCATAGACATAATTAATGTCGGACATGTTGTTTTATTTAATAAAATAAGATAATAATTATTGTGTAAATAACACACTTTAGTGATTAGACGATTTGCGTCAATGGCGTACGTTTCGTAATTTTCCCGCGTTCACGAGTGCTTGTCATAAAGTGTTTTTTTTTTTATTCGGTGCCAGTGTTTTATCACTAAGCAGTTTTATTAATTAGTGATTATTATCTATGATTGTATGGTATTAAATAATTGTTTACGATTCTGATTTGAATTTATATGTTTCGCAGTTATATAGGTGTTTTAATTTTTATTTAGATTTTATACGTTGAAATCGAAAAGGCATTGTTATTGCAATGGAAATTCTTTACTAAAACCGGTATATAATGTTTCTTTTTGGTTGGTGTTTATGAAGTCGATCGTTTTGGTGAAGACTCTCATTCTTTTTTTTTACTTTTTAAATATGCGGTGTGTGCGTTCCGGTGACATCATTATTAGCGTTTCAATGTATGTTTTTTTTTTATGTTATATTATTAAGGCAGTTGACGGTTGTTAGACAGAGAATCTTTATGAATGAGTATGTCGATAGTTCGTTCGTGCCGTGACAGTAGCTTTGTGCAGTTCGAATTATATTTCTACGGTAGTAAACTTTTTTTCTGATTTTTATTGTAAAAGAAGCTAACACATTTCTAGAAGCTTCTAAATATACACATACTGTTATATTAAATAAAAATGATTGGTCGTATTTCTTTGTAAAAAAAATTCGTTGTGTGACGTCATAAGAAAACATTGATAAAAAATTGCATACTTTTATGAGTCGAATTGAACTAATCTTTATGGACGCATCTAGCGTTACAAGCAAAACGCTTAGGCCGACGGCGTCTCTTTATAGCTTGTTCTGCGCTCACGCTTACATGCTCGGCTCAGGGGGAACGTAACAATGAGTCACGCTTTTTCGTGCTTGCAGCGTACGTTCATCGATTTGTAAGACGTTATCACGTCAAAAAAAAGAACAGACAAATACTCTTCTAATTTAATACACATAATAAAAACTGATTTAGTTTAACGTATGGACGAAAAAATTTGTCTGACATTACTGAATCCGGTACTAAAGAAAAAAGACATTACCACAGATTATGCTCAGATAAGCTATTAAATTCTCACGAACATGTTGGCATGATGACATTTGTTTTTTTATTCTATATTACTCAGCTTTATTCGACTATAAAATCTATATATTAATATGTGAAGCAAAAAAATTGTACCCCTTTTTAACCTATTTCCCCTTAACGGGTGAACTTGAAATTTGGCATAGTTAAAGTTTATATGGCGGAGAAGTGCAGAAAGCTGTTTATTTTATATAAAATGTATTAGAAGTACATTGAATTAATTAAAACATGCACTACTCACACTACTACTCGAATTTTACACAACATATACACACATGTAAATAAGAAAGACATTTTGACAGCCGTCAATAAATACGAATTTCAAAAAAGGTTGTGAACTGTGAAGGAGGTTGCTATGCTCGACTGTATGTATTTTTTAACTCTTATGTTCCAATTACCATTTTTCATCCTACATGCAACAATGATATTATAACATATAACTATTATTGTAATGTTTATTATTTTTTATGGTGAACACACTTCAAATAATGAATTAATAAAAAAATGAGCCAAATAATACTTTGTATAATAAATATAAGAATTTTGTTCATAAAAGTAATCCATGACTTAGATCTCCGCGGTTACAGTGTTGCAATTCAACCTCATGTAGCAACAAAAAAGACTTTATTTTCAAAAGCTAATGGACTATATTAAAAACATCTTTGTCTTGGATTCACCATTTGATTGTATTGTGGATCCATTACTTTTCCAAACGATGATACTGGGCATATCACTATTTCTCATAATGAACAGACTACATTTAGTTCAGTATCACCCAGAAATACCACCCCACCCATGGTGTCGTGTAAAATTAATTGAAAATTGTGTCATGGGTTGCCATAAATTTCTTTATTTTCGTAAAGTTATGTTTGCTTAAAATTTGAGAGCTTTACCACGTGATTTTTGTTTCAAATTTATAATTAATTTCAATTTTCATTTACACATAGATGTTTTTAATGTTTATATAAGTAAAGATCATGGCAAATAACTGAGTAGCCATGATGAAAACCTTTGATTATGGAAGTATACCCTTTGACAAAAAAACCCTAATAAAATTGAAACATTAAAATATCAAATAACTATGGTCGAATGTCGACCACTGGGCGCCCACTAGTATAATTAATTATTCCGGGCAGTAGTCATTTGAAAATACGGTTAATCTGTTTAATGGTATTTAAACTATTGAGTCTTTTGTTACTGGGAATTGTAATTAATTCTAGAAGTAATTTTACAAGTTTTTTATAATCTAACGGTTTTATATACCTGATCATACACACTACTAGAACGGAGCGCCTTATGTTCACTAACCCCTCGGCAGATTTTTTAAGACCCAGATTTAAAAATTGCGGACCTCATATCTAGCTGAAGAGCTACGCTGGATCTATAATTTTTTTTTCAGTATGAATGGGTCGGCTGGCCCGGGGTGGTACTACCCTCTTACAGAAAACCGACGTGAATTAACAGTGCTTGCATTGTTGCGTTTCATTCAGTCAGTGAGAGCACAGGAGGTCTACCTCCACTCCCCCTTTTTTCTACTCTCACCATTTCCCTCTTGCCCCATTCCCCCCAAACTCAGGCTGGCAACGCACTTGAGATTCCACTGGTGATGCTAGTGTCTATAGACGGCGGTGATCACTTAACATCAGGTGACTCGACTGTTCATTTACCTCCTATGATGTAAAAAATGCCATTTTTTTAAATTATATTTATCACTACATATTATTAAACAAAGTACTTTGTCACGTCTGTCTGTCTGTTGGCGATAAACTCAAAAACTACTCAACGGATTTTCATGCGTTTTCTATCAACAGATAAAGTGATTAATGAGGAAGATTTAGGTATTACAGAAACTTCACTTCTATCGTGTGATTGTTTTTAAAATATAATATTTAATTTTCCCAATAGTTTGACTACTCAATAGCTAATTATAAGCTCATCTGTTGTGATTTCAATGCACTCGTCCGCCATGATTGTTTACGCTTTTTTTACACGTGCTAGCCGCATTAAGGCGCGAATCGACTTGCAACTGTCAATCTACCATCAAACGGTTTCGATAGATGGCGTTGGGCGTACCGTTTTGCGACCACTCCCGTTTGTAACTGAATTACAAAAAAGATAACTGCAAACTCTTGACACTGGTTTTAGTAGTTTCTTACTGTTTATAATTTTACTGGGTTCTTCCCGATCGTTAGGCATGTAATAAGCGATGACTTGAAAGCTAACTTAAGGAGATGGATTAACAATTGAGGGGTATAGAATCAAATGCAGCTAGTTGCATGTTTTTTTAATATGAACTGTGAATGCAAAAATAAACGTCTGTCAATTGTCTACAACCTTAACTTATAATTTTACATCAAAACCAGCTCACAGTAATACAAAAATCATCCTCTATTGGGATCAAAGTCATCTTAAAACCGGCTGCAAACATCAAAGACAGCTTAAATCTCGGTTACGCTCTTAGCTGCATTTGATTCTATACCCCTCAATTAATAATAACTTAGTAATATTTGTTATTCGACTTTATATTTTGTCCGGTTATCATGCATAAGTGAAGTAGATGCAATTTTATATATTATAATTCATAGAAGGCAAATGAGCAGGTAGGTCACCTGATTTTAAGTGATCACCACCGTCCATAGACACCAGCAACACCAGAGGAGTCGCAAATGCGTTGCCAGCCTGTTTTGGTGGGGAAGGGGAGGCGAGGAAGTGGGTGGGAGGAAAGGGACAGGGAGAGAAGTGGGTCACCGGCGCTCTCACTGACCGAACGAAACGCAACAATGCAAGTACTGTTACGTTCACGTCGCTGTTTCTGTGTTTCGGGTGTTACTACTGCGAGCGAGCCGACCCATTCATACTGAAACCAGTAATAGCTTTATCGTGACCCTATCACTTAAAAATATTTGTGAAGACTAACGCCATATTAACGTAAATTTTACTTATACTTTTTTTTATATCAAAGGAGGCAAACCAACTAGTGGGTCACGTGATGTTAAGTGATCACCACCGTCCATAGACACTAGCGACATCAGGGACGTCGAAAGTGCGTTGCCAGCCTGTATATGGGAGAAGGGGGAGGGGAAGGAAATGGAAAGCAGGAAAGAGGAAGAGACGTGGGCCTCCGGCTCTCTCACTGACCGAACGAAACACAACAATGCAAGCACTGTTATTTCACGTCGGTTATCTGTGAGAGGGGTGGTACTACCCCGGAGGAGCCGACCCATTCATGATGAAACCAAAAATAGCTTCAGCGAGGCTCTACCACCTTCGAGAATATATGCCCTATGACCTTTTCTGTATCTTTGACAATGCATATACAATGCCGATCGGTTGGGTAGTTGAGGCGTGAAAGCATCACAAACAAACTCACATTTACATAATTTTAGCAAGGATGTAAGAACTTGTAAAGATATGTTTTGTAATGTTCCTTGCGACATACGACTTGAACCGTACTACGGAAGTTGTCTTTAAAAAAAGTAAAAAATATTTATAAAATTGATACAGCCTTCAAATGTAGTAATGCAATTATCGTTATTATTAACGGCATAACATCGTGTCATATCTCTCGGCGGGTAGTGTTGGCATTTTATTCTCTACTTCCTGTACCGTTCAATGTTATATTCACGCATGCTCTCTATCGGGGTGTGTTGAAAATATGATACAATTTTTGAAGTGAATAAATTTCTGATTTCGTGTTATGACGTGTTCACGATATGCTAGTAAGCGTGACCGACGTGACGTGGAAATCTGTTCCGTGCGCTTTTTTCTTCTCCGAACTGACTATGCTATTAGCCCTTTCCATTCGGTCGATTGTGTTGTAACTTTGAGACGTACGAGCGATCGAAATTTGTTTTGAATTAGTACTACCATTCTAAAATAGATGGCGCTTGAATCGTTATAGGCACGTTTTATACGAGTGTCAATACACACGCGGAAGAAGTGAAATTTAGTGTTTTAATTATTTTTTTGCAACGTTTCTCTCTCCCTCTATATTTCGCGTACACTAAGAATATAGTATACAGCAATGTTTCCTAACGTGAGACCCACGCCCCACAGGGGGTCAAATTGATAAAGGGGGCAATTTAAAAAGGGACTCGACACGACTTTAACCCTTTCGCTTTCGGTTATTTAAATGCAATGCTAGATATCGGTGACAAATTTAACAAAAAAGGCAGATTCTTAAAAAATGCTGTTAATATTTATTAGGTTTAATTTCGTTTGACGTTACTAAAATATCAACTGGGTAATTAGAGTAGTCAAGTAAGTTTTTCATTATATGTTTTGAAAATTTACTTACGTTGTTTCGATAACAATTTCATAGTGATGAAAAAAGGTTAAAAATTATGTATTATGTAAAAGTTTTAGAAATGTATAAAGTGGGGGCATGGCCTAAAGAGTTTGGGAAACACTGGTATACAGCGTTAAGTCTAGTCTCCATGATATGCAGGGACTGTGTATGGGTCCGTATACTACAATACAGTAGTGAGAACGCTAAGAACCATCGCATAAACACGAGACGAACGATACGGAAACTATATAGAAACACATTCTATCTCATTCTCTCACATCTTAAAACCTATATATACATTTATAGCTGTCTACTTTTTCGTTACACATTTTCGTTTCATAAAATCCAATTCACACCGTCCTTAAACACATTTCACTTAGAAAGAGATATAGATAACAATAACTACATATTAAAAAGTTATGAAAAAATTATTATTTTATGGCCGACTTAGTCAAGTACTGGTCCGATTCCGATTATTCTTTCAGTAAGAGAAAAGTACGATATCCTCGAATTTGATGAGCTATATTTTTCCATTATCGTATTATAATTATGCAATTAATATACAAATAACAAATTGCTTCGTATTCGTCGTCTTTAATGTATAAACAAACATCAATTCTTAAAAGCAACTACACTTATCGTCCGATATACAAATATGTATGTATCTTTCAAAACCAATTACCACGTAGCGAGGTGTTAAAAAAAACCGGTTACCGTCAACTATTCGACATTTAAAGAACCAGTCTAAATAAATTTGTGTATTATGAATACCGTGCAATAATGTCCTTGACCCAGATCAAGTGCGTCGCCATTTTGGGAAGATCGGGCGGGCTGTCACCGTGACGTTTTGAGGTTAGTATATATTTTTTTAAATTTAGATTGATGTAATGCATGTATTTCTTTTTTTTTGGCGATAAAATTTCTTAATTGTTTACTGCCATTGTCGACTATATAATAATATTAGAAGTGTGATCGTTTTAATGTTCTAACAATATGGTGGCTCCCTCGCTAGAACTTTCTAGGAAGTTTTGTTGCATGTCAGAATTCTTGCTCCGTGGTATTATTTTCTAGTAGGTGGTAGAGCCACGCTGAAGCTGTAA
Source organism: Antheraea mylitta (assembly GCA_014332785.1). Taxonomy (NCBI): domain Eukaryota; kingdom Metazoa; phylum Arthropoda; class Insecta; order Lepidoptera; family Saturniidae; genus Antheraea; species Antheraea mylitta. The sequence goes on along the minus strand of JACEII010000157.1, from coordinate 902,437 downwards.
CTGGTTTCAGCATGAATAGGTCGGCTCGCCTCCGATACTACCACCCGGCACATAGAAACAACCACGTGAAGTTACAGTGCTTGCATTGTTGCGTTTCGTTTGATCAGTGAGAGCCCCGGAGGCCCACCCATTGTCCCTGGGAGGGATCCCAACCCCTCCTCGCCCTCTCTTCTCAATCAATAAGACTGGCAACGTACTTGCGACTCCTCTGGTGTTGCTGGCGTCTATGGATGGTGGTGATCACTTAACATCAGGTGATCCACATGTTCGTTTGCCTCCTATGATATATAAAAAAATAAAATAAAGGGTTGCATCGACTTCACTTGTGCATGATAACTTGAGTTTATTAGGTAAAATGCCACAAACTATAACCACTAATATGTGTTATTTTTAACTAGGTTAAAAATTTTAGGCACTGCTTAGCAAAACTCGTGTTAAACCCGTGTTTATTTTATTCTTGTGATAAGACCGTGCATGTTTAAATTTATAAAGAGTAAGTTGTTTCCTGTTTATCTATGGGAATAAGTTTGACTGTATTAAAAAAAATAACAAGATTAAAATCTTTTCAAAAATTTTATCTTTCGGCTTATTCTACGTTTGTAGAAAAAACGACACTAACAATGGAAAAATGTATTTGATACATTGAAAGTTTTAATACAAAGAAATACGAACAACAAATAGAAAGAAACAAAATGTTGACTATAGCTAACTTCAGGGTGTCTGTTTTTTCGTGACGGTATGCGCACGCATCGTAAAAATTTACTCTTATCATTATTCCCTAATGCGCCAAAAGAAGTAGAAGTTTGTAGTAGATCACCAACTATAAGGTCGCCGAGTCGTCGCAGACGATTGCAGGAGATTTGTACAGAGAATTAAAGAGCGTCATATGCTGATAAATTTCTCGTAATTTATTATTAAAATTGTATTTCCTATATACAACGATAAGGTACAATGAACAGTATTTATTATGCACAAGAGATAAAATATCACGTTGGCCTTATAAGTTCAAAAACTATTAAAAAATAAAGTAAATACAATGAAATACTTATGAATGAGACACATCGTAGACATTTAAAGAATTTTATAAAGTGGCATGATCAGTCGAAATCGCCCGATCATCACTTTTGGTCACATGTCTGCTGATTTCTGGTTTTCGACCTGTGGCTTATTTTTTTTTTTTTTTAATTAACCTTGTAAAGTTTGTCGACTTGTAATATAAAGTTCTCCTTGCCGCGACGGTATGTTTTTTATCTTTGAGAACTGGTCTGCGTTTATTGTCTTTAAGTAAATCATTCCGATAATAAAATACGGGAAGGGAGTGTTTGTTTATTTTCGTTTTCTCAGGTGGCGTATTTTATGACCTACGCTTTATTTCCTGCCGAAAATCTGGCATTTAAAGAGGTCGCTGTTGTTTTTATTCTCGTTTTGTGGTAGCCCTGAAGTTTTTCCTTTTTATATCAAACGAATTGATTATGTATTTGATATATATTTTTTTATTAATTAATTAATATTGTAATAAACTTCTGCCTATCGGTCCGTACGGATGGTGAATAAAATTTGGAATGTTAATAAAGATTTAACGACCCTTTTTTTTTAACGTGGGGAAATCCATTATGGATACCCACCCTCCCAGGGGAGAGGTTGGGTTATGTCCGACTCTCACGGACTAAAACCCCCACGGTGTACCGACAGACCGGGACAGATGGGGCGGCAAGAGGTCGTTCAAGCTAATCTACCTTGTAGAGCCGCCCCAACGGTCATCCCGGCGGAAGATGGCCGCCGGACTCCTACCTATAGAGAAGCAGCTGGGTACACACCAGCTGCCTCTCATCGTCCGCCAGACCTGTGCAATGAAGGGAAGAGCCCCCCGACTGCATCCCCTCAGGTCCGGCTACGGTGGTAGGAGGAGTTGGGCAAAGCGCCGCCTCTTCCTGCCGGCTCTCTGTTGGCGGAGACGGCCACTTAGAGGATCTGCCTCGCGGGCCCTCTCCGCCGTCTCCTTTTGCGAGATGACCTCTTCGCAAAAGAAGGCCATTGCTCGCCACGCCTGTTCGCTGCCGAGCATGGCGCAGACCACACTCGGCAGCGACAAGTTCCCCTCTACCGCCGCCGCCAGAGTGCGGCGCTGTCTCTCCCACGCAACACACTTAGAAAGCGTGTGCTGCGCGGTGTCTTCCTCCGCGCCGCACTCGTGACAGGCGGCGGTCGGCTCCCTACGAGCGATCCGGTGCAGGTACCACCCGAAACAACCGTGCCCGGTTAGTACCTGCACCAGCCTGAACGTCAGGGAGCCCCAACTCCTCCCAAGATTTAACGACCCGCCCTGACGTCGCTTGGTTGCGGTGTACCAATAATTGAGATATCAAGTGTTTATGTTTTCTTTAATTTTATTTTTGACATCCAATCCTTTAGATTATTTCTGCTATTGTCGTGTATTTAATGATATTACAAGCGTCGTGTGAATATTTCAATATTCTAACAAGATGGTGGCTCCCTTGTTAGAACCCTCCAGGGAGTTTTTGTGGCATCTCAGAATTTTACATGCTCCGTGTTATTATTTTCCATTTACTTCACTATGCACAGTAAACTAACTATATTACGTAAAACACCACCAAGTTTACAATATATAGAGCCAAATAACATAAGATTATGAATAAAATATAAAATCCATTACATGACAGACTAAAATCCCGCCAAAAATACTCCTTCAAGTGTCTACAATAAGCTTCGTAATCATCATAACCAACTTTTTTATTGCGGCGTGTAATTTTAAATTTTGTGATATATTTTAAGATATTTATTGAATTGACAATGTACTTATTGCAAAAGGCAGATCTCATCTACTTTAATTGCTCGTACATAAGATATTTCATCAGATAATGATCTCTAATACATTTGATACAGTAGAGTTGTGATTAACCTATATTTTTTTGTAATATCTAGTAGGTTGTAGAGCCAGACGCAGTGCCAGTCGGCAGTCCCTGCTCCCCCGAAAATAAGGTGTATGAAAAAAAAAAACGGTTGTAGAACCACGCTGAAGTTGTTATTACTAGGTCGGCTCACTCGGGGTAGTACCACCCGACCCACAGAAAACCGACGTGAATGCTTGCATTGTTGCGTTTTGTTCGGTCAGTGAGAGCACCGGAGGCCCACCTTATCTCTCTTCCTCCACCCTTGCCCCTACACTTTAACACAGGCTGGCAATGCATTTGCAACTCCCCTGGTGTTGCTAGTGTCTATGGACGGTGGTGATCCCTTAATACCATGTGACCCGCATGTTCGACATAAAATAATGTTTATAAATGCGCCTTTTTAGGACACTTGTTTATAAATCACTTATTATTATATTAGTGACTAGCCTCTGCCCGCGACTTCGTTCGCGTGGAATAGATACACTAACACGCAGCAGTTCTCAAAAGGAAAAAACATCCCGATTTTGAAACAATTTTCATCTGTGCTCCGCTCTTGTTGTTCTTAGCGTGATGATATATAGCCTATAACCATTTTCGATAAATGAGCTATACAATACTGAAAGAATTATTCAAATCGGACCAGCAGTTCCTGAGATTACTCCCTACAACGTCACAACATCACAAACTCACAAACTTTACCTCTTTATAATATTAGTATAGATATATTATTTTGATGTATAACATTATTCAATTCTAGCAATTTAAACAACCCAAAAATGTCTACCTATATGTTTATTATATACATAAAAAAAATTTAAGCTTACGCACAATTAATGTGCAATGGGAACTTTTTATGTTCCAAACTTTTTTTACATCTAACCTTTAAAAGAAAAAGTTTTTTACACAGTACGGAATTTTTTTCCTTTCCGGTATGGTCTCTGCTTATGTAGACAATTTCGCCAATGTCAAATGTGACAGATACACGTTATAAACGTAATGCCATATATTCAGTGTAACAATGTGGAATAATCTACAATAGCAACATATCGGCATAGAGTACGGAACATTAAAAAATCACATCACGAAATTTTCAAGTATCTTATTGAAAGAAAATATGGATCGTTTATTTTCGTTCGGAAATCACAAAAAAATCCTTGAATAAAATGAAATTTTGACTGTAAATCTCCCCTGAAATAGCCCTTATATCTATACTAATATTATAAAGAGGTAAAGTTTGCGAGTTTGTGACGTTGTGATGTTGTGACGTTGTAGGGGGTAATATCAGGAACTACTGGTCCGATTTGAAAAATTATTTCATTGTTATATAGCTCATTCATTGAGGATGGGTATAGGCTATATATCAACACGCTAAGACCAATTGGAGCGGACTACCGGTGAATAATGTTTAACGGTTTTTTTTTTCGTCTTAAGAGCTTTCGCGGCATATTAGTTAGCCCAAATTAACTATGTCCACGCGAAAAGTCACGGGCAGAGGCTAGTATACTGTAAAGGTGAAATTATTGGTTTGTATCGTTTTTATATCCACTTTCCTTTAAGTGCTTAAGTCTATTGATTCAGAATCCTGTAATCTCTTTTACTGTAAATCACACTAGATGGCGCTATACCGTAGTCAATAAATATAGTTAATTTTTTATAACGTTTTATATTGTAATCTGCTGATAGACGGGACTTTGTCTATTTGTTTTTACCATCCAAAGAATATTTGTTATGTACAGAGGAGAAAACAGAAAAATCAAAAGCAAAAAAGTATACTTTGCTTACATAATGTCTTAAGTCTACTGCAGTGCGTATAAAGACAGTAAATTCTTAAAAATCTTACTGCAGACTCTTGGTCCGCACCTTTTTTTTGCTTATATGTAGTTTTGTTTTTTTTTTTTTTTTTTAACGTAAAAATCGTATCCGTGAGCATATATATATATATACATTATTATTATTAGTAGTTTATTAAATATTCACTGTTTAATTATTATTAACTTTTTTTTTTTGTTTTAATGACGTTATTGTTTTTATAGCTCTTGCATTTCCATTCTTTATGGCCATTTTTAGGTTGTAATCCACAATATCCCGTGCCGGAGCGTCCACGGCCCGACGAATGAACCTACTTATCGCGTCGTCAGTCACGTCGGTATAGAAGACACAGGTGTCGGTGTGCCTAGATATTGCCACTATAGCATGTGAAACGCTATCGTGGATTTGTATTTGTATTTTGTGATTTGGATCTTATAAACTTATCTATACTAATATTATAAAGAGGTAAAGTTTGTGAGTTTGTGTCATTGTAGGGGGTAATCTCAGGAACTATTGGTCCAATTTAATTAATTATTCCAGTGTTATATTGGTCATTCATCGAGAATGGTTATAAATTATATATCATCACGCTAAGACCAATACGAGCGGAGCACAGATGAAAAATGTTTCAAAATCGGGATGTTTTTCCTTTTGAGAACTGCTGCGTGTTAGTGTTAGTGTACTTAAGCCATGCGAACGAAGTCGCGGGTAGAGGATAGTATTGAATAAAGCTATCGTTAGGCGTAGGGTAAACCTGATTTTTGGCGTGGCGACGCAAAGACGAACTTTGCACTATTAACGAAATACTCAAAAATATTTGCAACCCTATCTGTATAAACAAGATTTAAATCGTTTCGTCGGTCACTCGTTCTACTAGTGTTGGCGGCATGCGTTAACAACCTAGCGCTCTTTGATAAATGCGCTTAGTTGAATTTTTGTATTTAATAAAAATGAATATTTATGTAACAAAACAAATAAACAGACATTATTTTATGGAACTAATTTGTAATGCTTTAATTTTTCATTATGCCTTAGCTGATTTCTGTCATAATCGATTCTTTTATGCATATAGCTTATATAAAAAAAATTGAACCGTCACATGACGCTTGACAGATGTGAAACATTGACATCGTTCGAATCGAACGAATCTCAAATTACACTATAGGTATGTGAACTCAGTGCGGTAAAAGAGATTGCGAACGGCATCGCGTCGCCTCGCCAATAAACATGTTTAACCGCGCCTATAGATGTTTCACATCTACCAGGTGTCCCGTGACGCCTCAATTTTTTTTTTAAAATAAACTATCAAGTGTCTAAGAAGTGAAACTAAAAAACACAACATTAAACTCCTATTATTGTATTTGTGTATTTATTTAACGCGGACGAATTCGCAGTCGGTCTCAAGTTTGATAATGATTAACGAACGAATAAAATTATGCGTTTAATTTGCATCATTTCAGCTTTATTTTAGGTAACTAATTAATTTATTTCGTATTAGCTTTTGTTCGTGATTTCGTTCGGTTTTAATTTCGAAATGAAACGACTCTTGCGTCATCTATTGTGCGATATTTGTACTAATTCGGAAACCTTCGCGGGCGTGCGCACGACAAGAACAAACTTTTACGTAATCGTATTAATGCTACAGCTTGAGGAACAAACAAAGAACCATTGTATTGGATTGTATCGAATCTTGTGTTACTATGGAGATAATTTGGTATATCTGTCCCGTTTACTCTCTACTGAAATTATGTTATAATAGCGGCACGCTGTGATGGTCGTTTTGACTTACCCGATTAGTCCTCCGACGGCAGCGGCTCAAGCCTAGGTTCGATCCCTCGGTAGGGAGCCCTTGAGTGCGTTGCTTGCGCGATACGGTGACACACAAATATACATCACCGCTACAACACTACACGATCACCCCCAACCACGTGCACGCCTACACTTTTTTTTCCCTTATCGAACTGAAAAACTCTCAATTTTCCGATAATAAATATATGGAGGAGTTGTTGAGGCGTGTATGTTTGGTACACATATACGTTTCAACAACTCATACATATATGAATAGTTAGCTAGGTTAGCTAAGATAGGTCGCGATTTTGCATGCAACAGGTAACAGCTAAGCCGAGGTGTGCCGTGCACCCTTGAGCTGGTTGCCAAAATAAAATCGGATGAGTGCCATAAACGCTCGCCTTAGTAGTCCGGTGAAGCTGTTAAGACCTTGCTGGGTCAATAGCGTAGTCATTTCGAAAAAAAAAAATGGTCGTTTTGACGTTTGTTCGCTCATGATGTTTTGTATAGGTTTAGGACCACGTTTAAAGGGGAAGATTACTATCTTTTATTGTATATAGTGACGTGCAGTTAGTCTCATCAGTTAGTTTCAGCCCTAAGCGTATCATTTAAAGTTGCTTTTACAAAGCTGTGTATAAAAAGTACAGAGAACGCACGTGACGAGAGACTATTTGTAATGAGCGCACAATTCTAGAATTGTGCGTTCATTTTATGCGGACGGTTTTAAGACGTCGACTGTGCATCTCGGGTTTTTTTTTTGTAATACATTTTAAAAGTCACTTAGATAAAATATCGAGTCATTCTCCAAATATGTGAGTATTATTCGAGACCCAAACAAACGGCAGATAAATATTGACATTTAAAAACATTGGACTTGATTCATCCTTTGTAATGTTGTTTTAGGTTGTCGTGTAAATTCCGTTCATGCATATTATTTTTTCCTTTTTAAATATTAGAATCGTTTATGTTATTATGTAGTGAATGATTTAAGGTTTGAAGCATGCGGATGGGTCACCATCACTGCATTTTATTTTCATAGTTTGTCCGCCTGCTTCGCTATCCTTTCAACCAAACAAATAAACGATCCAACTTTATGATATTAATATAGATTATATTTATATAATGGGATTGTGGTTATACTTTTTTTTTGGATTGACTAACCCTCATAGCTTCACCAGGCTTTTAAAGGGAATGCTTAAGGCACTTAGGCTAACGGTAACATGCTCAAGGGTGCCAAAGTGGCCGAATCTTGATTTGAGCTGTTGCCTTGAATACAACGATTGTTAATCGAATTAATCTACAGATGTTTTCTCAAACCGACAATACGTTGTTGGCCTAACTGGTCTTCACAGCTTAGCCGGCCTTCTTGTGCAAGTGTTTAAAGCTCTAAGCAGAACAACAATAAGGTCAAGGGTGCCAATGTAGCTGAACCGAACATGGGCTGTAGCTACTAGATTGCGAATACTAGGTTGCAAATCCACATTACGTGAGGAATTCCTACATGGACACGCCACCCTTCCGAGGGAAAAAGTAGGTAGTGTGAGACTCTTAGTTACTCACCGCTGTAGCGGGATAGTACGAGGTCAAGTCAAGAATCTATCTAAGCTAAACATATATTTACCAGCATGAGTGTCTCACCAACGTATACATGTTTTTTTTTTCTGACAATCTGGCTAAACTAACCAATCAAATTTAAAAACATAAGAGAATAAAACACAAAAACTCTTCGTTATATATGTACCTACTGTGTATTTACATATATGTAGGGTGATCTGTGTTGTGTGTAAAATAATAAGTACAGTGTCATTAACGTACTAGGAGTATGCTGGAGGACTCACTCGGGTGTCTCGAACCTATTAGTGTGTCGCTGCCGAGGAGGCTACGTGTGGTGTGCTGGTGCGAAATTCACCATGAGTACGTTGTATTGAAGAGTCAGAAGGTTACGTATCGTTCGCTGCTGTTATTTTCTCGGAGGATCGTTAAAGATATTACGCGGTTGTTGTTTGTTTCTGGAAGCTATTTGCTATACTTTACACATTTGTTGCCATTCTGTTGTGCGACTTGTGATGATCTTCTAATTTTCGAGGGCCGGAATTAAATTGTTGCGACAATAAAAACGAATCACTTACCTGCGCGATATGTCTCCACATCGAAATGTATGTGCCCCCGACCGGTGACGCAGAGTCTGTAGTCGCAAGTGTCGCAGCGTACGCTGAAATGCCACACACCAGCGAGGCCCGGGTTGTAATCTTGATTCGGGTGCACCGGTAGAACTGTCAACCTGAGAACGTGTTCCTCTCTAACATCAATTCCATATAAAGGGAATTCAATACACAGTAGCTAAAGACAACGTAGATGAAAATATAAATAAGTATAGTATCAATCTGTTTGGATGCTCTGAATATAGCTATAAGGTAGAGTTTGCGCATAATATCGTCAAAAGTTGAATACAAAATAAAGATAAAATATTATATAAAATCCACTACGTGACATAAAATCCCGCCAAAAACTCCAATGTTTATGTTTATCATTAGGGGATGGCGTCACCGTTAAGATAGCTCGCGCTTTCTTTTGATCGTTACCCTTGGTCGACTTACAGCTGCCGGTGCTATATTAATTCGATCCGTCAAGTATCCCAAACAATGTGTTGTCTTCTCGGCTGCTCCTTGTCTCGTTGTACCATCGTCTTAGTAAAAAACGAAGTCTTTATGGAGTAGACAAAATGTCCGTAAACACTAATATTAACTGGAATGTCTAGTAGTTTCGATTACGGTGATGATTATTTACATTTATTCAACACAGAATAAAAATGGTTGTAGTTAAATGTAGCTCATGGGTTTTACTCACATATCTTCAATCGGCTCGGCTCCCGGGAAGACCAAATAGACATCCCTCGGAGACAGGCTGTCGGTTCGGGATGCAGGCGAGAACGTCGACACTGACGTCACGTTGTAAAGATCTATCTGAGGGGCTGGAAAAGAAGACCAGGCTGTATCAAGGCTGTAAACATTAATATGTTATGTAATGCTATGTTTCGATACGAGACTACATTTTAACACGACCTCATTTTATACCCAATGATGCGTTGCCTGTAATTGGTCAGATGGTATTACGTTAATCTCAGAAAGGAAACTAGGTCTAAGGTTGAATCGCCAGTACTTATTGAATAGAGTGTAAACTTCTAGAATTTCGTGGTAGCTAAGCAAAAACTCGTAATAGTTGAATATATATAATGAATTACATATAACATCTGTTTGACATCGGAGCATGATTGTGAGTTTTAGTAATTCGTGTAAGTAATTCAATTTATATTAATAACATTTTCGGCTCACGGTAATATTTATGAATATTTCCGTAGTGCAACCTTGGAAGAGAAATATGGACTATGTTCGTGGTCACAATTTACACAATTACTACTTCTCTAAATTGTCAAACCTCCTAATGGATTTACAGCGTGCTCATCAGACCCCCGCTTTTCTTTAGGGAGTGCTTCATCTAGCAGTAAGACATTTACAAATTTGTATAATAAGTAAAATTTGCAGAATTCTCATGATCCTAACGCAACATCCGATTGCGCAATCGTCACTTCTAATTTAAACACATCTTCTCACAGACAATCAGCTTCAAAAACTGCCCAACCAGTGACAGGCATAGCGTGATTATAAATGGACATTAAAGTCGTATCTAACAAAGAAAATGTTACGTTCATTATATAGTAAATTGTTATTATTGTCATTATAGAGTTATTTGCGAGTTCCGGTGTTTCTAAATGTCCTCGACACAACACCGCCTCGTTTCTAGTTTACTGTTCGCACCATGTTTGCAATAAATTTGTTTTAAACCTGACTGCCGTATTCTCGTTATTATGTAATATTGTCCGAGCACGCACTGACTCTACGTTCTTAAGTTTAATTAAGAAAATGCGTGTTAAAAATGTAGTACTATATAGTTGTAAATATCTCTCACTATTTGTGTTTGTTTGACCATTGATGAATCTCTAGCGTTCCCTCCTACACTATGCGTAGATGACATTGAACTTACTATTGACTGAGATGCAAACATTTTACTGATTTCCCTAAAAACAACTGCTTATTAGTTGGATGCATTTTTATTACAATCAAATATACATATTACGTTGGACAGTTTCTTTGGTACCCGAAATTTGAAGTAGTCGTTATATATGGTAGTAGTACTCTGCCCGCGACTTCCTTCGCCTGGAATATTTATTTTGGGCTAACACGCAGCGGAAGCTCTATAGAGGAAAAGAACCCCGATTTTGAAACCTTCTTCACTGGTGCTCCGCTCCAATGGTGGTCTTAGCGTGATGATATGATAACCATCCTCGATAAATGAGATATATAAAAGGGAAAGAATTTTTCTAATTGGACCAGTAGTTACTGAGATTACCTACAACGTCACAAACTCATAACTTTACCTCTTTATTATATTAGTATAGATAAATTGCCTGTTAGATATTTAATGCTAATGACTATTTATTTGGCACTCCTTTACATCTCACAGTCCGTGCTTGAAGTATGCTATGAACCATACTGGTTGAATGATTCACTTTCTAACGAAACTAACAAATGATCATCCACTCAATGGCTATCCAAATGTCACTGTAGTCACATTAGTTACGGATGAGGTTACTAATGAACAGGACGAAGTAGTAATATTTCATATGCTATGTTGTCTTGTAATGTGATTTTAATGCTTCCACAGTAAAATTTTTGTCTAAGATCTACTATCATCAAAATACAAAGCTCCTGTTTATAGGTGGATCATAAATTTATAATTGGTGACTCGACTTATACTCACCATCATTAGGGGGATACAGTACGGCATGTTCGACGGAGCCTTCAATGAGAATTCTCAGCGCTGTAACTCCGTTCTCCACCGGTAGTCCCAGAGATATGGCCTCACCACCGCCACGCCTCACTAACAGCGTCTGTGGACGATAGTCATCATAACAACCCATTAGTCTTTTGTTATTGTCTTTTTTTCGTTGTAATGATGATGTGTAAAAATAGCTCGTAACTTTATAAATATACCGTTGAAAAAAAATACTTACGTCGAATCTTTCTATATCCACATCAGGGTTGATTCGGCCCTTTCTGCCTTGTTTAAGTTCAATCGGCTTCCAAGGCTGAAGGTCGGCGTCTGAAGCGAAATTACTCGCTCCTTCCATATCCTAGAAGAATATATGATTACTTGCGTGAATACTTTTTATCAGTCATTAGATTATTATCGGGCTTAACCCTTAACTGCAGGTTATATTGGTATATAGATTCTTTGGCCTCCGTGTTTCAGGATTTGGCTAGGTGTTATAGATCAAGTACGATTCTTAGCTTTGGTCATGTAACCATAGAGCTACCAGTGTATGCCTCATGTCACATTACACAGGTTCGTCGGATAGGGACGCGGTCGTTGTGTACTTAGCTATCCTAATTAGGCCGGGGCCCGGTAGTTTGTGGTGGTTCGAAGCTTTAATGAATTGGCGCGGTAGTATGCGCAAGCAACACTTTGCCGACTTACAAGATGGGTTTCCTGGGTTTTCAAAAATAATTGTGACCAATATATAACGTATTAAATAATTAGTTTATTCATTGTTATTTATTATAAGAAAATTAATTGATTTGCCTTCGATATAAACAAGTGCGAGCAATTATGATGCAGACTTTTACTACACACTTAACACATATATATGCGCTTATAGCAACCATAGCATGCTAAGTAGTGGTAGTGCAAGGGACTTTCCTTATAATGGGTGATTTTTTAATGCATACGTATTGTGAAGCGTTCACAGTATATAATTAGGATTAAAAGGTCAGTTGCTAATTACTATAAAGTTAGAAATGAAAACGACAAGTGAGGTTATATAATATATGGTACAAGTCTCTAAAGTTACTTATTATATACTCACAATTACTTGCAGTGAGTAATGCAGAACATCGCCTTCAGTGTGCTGCGATATATTCCTCAGTTCTTGGAGAGCGTTTTCAGATTCTATCGATGGATGGTTCGGATCAGTCCATATAGTATACACCTGTGTATACAATAATTACATCATATTGTACTTTATAGTTATTGATTTACAGATTGATTTATCGCTTTTAGCTTTTATAATTTGGTCATGAAATGTGAGTTTATTCAATTACTAGATGATTTCTATTCGCTTCGTTTGTAACGAAAAGTAACGACCAAGGTTCTACCGAATTAAAATAATAAGTAGCCTAGAATCATCCATGAAAAATTCCACACCAATTGGTCACAGTTCCATACCGATGCGTTCAGTAGTTTTGCCATGATTGGACCTCATACGAACTGTATATTCTTTATATATATATATAGATTTGCAAATACTGTATGATTACCATTTATTTTTCCTATATTTGCTAGTTACCAGAGACAGTCCAAAGTGCGATAGGAAATAAATAGTAAAAAATTTGAAACAATGGGTAAGACTAAGGAATTATTATACACAAGATAAGAATTTTTATTTGACAAAGTCGTAGTGTATTTGAAACCGGTGACAGAAGCCGTTACATATTTCTATCATACTTTTATTTCTAATATGTCTACAGATAGTTTCTTCTCTCAGGTGTCCATCAAATATCTTTTGTTTGTGATCTAGATGTTTAAAATTGTGCATACATTTTTGATTCTATAGTAATTAGAGAAACATACCTTTAACCTCTTCTCAACCAACGTTCTCAATGCCAGTGGAAGTCTCTGAGGATCACCTGCTCCTTTATCGGTGACCACGAACAGTGCGCTGTCGTAAGGTACTAGTTTCGCTGCTGAAGCTAAAGCTCGCATGGTACCATCGCTCGCTTCGTCTATATGAACTCCCTATAAAAATACCCATCTGATATTCATAGTTTCACCGGCATATCTTAGTCATTACCGTCATCAGCCTTTAAGAGACCTACTGCAGGGCTATAAACTCCTTTCCGAAGGAAGATATAGGCATAATCACCACGCCAATCTACGACGTGTTGGCGATTTTAAAATCCGAGAAATTCTCGTGTTATATTACAGTTCGTTTAAGCAGGTAGTATTGTATGGTTTAAATGATTTACATTTGTATGCTTGTGATCGACGACAATCAGGACTGTCATTGAGCAATCATATATTTAAAGATCGTTTCATATAACTTCATGTGTTTAACATCAGCCTAAGGATTTATCTGATATTGAGTGACTATAAGATTCTAAATGGTAAGACGTTCAGTTTACCATATCCGAGATCAGTCCCATGTTTCTAAGATTGCAATATGAGGAGAGACATGATTGTCTTAACTCTAAGTATTCATCCTGGGTATATTCAATTGAATAAGGTTGATATTTTAATGAAAAGAAGCGAAAGTAATAAATATGAAATTTGTCAAAGATATTTAAGCAGAATTATAATTAAATATTGTCACGCCCAGCGTCAGAAGAATTCAAATTAAATTCTATAATTTGGTGGACATCGGTATAGGGTCAAGAAAGTGATTGCAAGCTTCTGTTATTTAATCTATTTGTTTATTATTCTCTAAGATGTTTGCTCGATTATTATTTGTTGTGTGGATGAGGGTAGCGAGTTTCTGTTGAACAAACCCTCGTTAAAAAACGTCGTTTAGTAGAAAAAAAAAAAGAAAATTGCTGAAACGTGTAAGGGTGTTCGGTGAGAGATTTGCCACTCGTTATTGGATAGCTTGATAATATGTAAAACGTATAGCTTTTTTAAGTCCATCCGACGGAATTGATTGATACGTGGAAGTGGATTTTCAACATGACAGTGGCTGCTAGCCAAATGAGCACTAGAAAATGTCCTAGTACCATGCATTACGTGACTGTTGTATTTATTGATCTTTAATGGTCGGGTATTTCTAACGCACAACAATGACTATATGATTCATTGCTCGCTTTGTTACAGAAACAAAAGGAAACCACAATAAATATAATGACATGAATAATTAATGCGTTTTTTGTACCGATATTCGATACAGTGGAATCTTGTTTGTCGTTAACAAAGTTGTTAAAGGTAGCTCCTTTGTGATTACACCTGCAATTATGGCCATGAACTAGCCTGATTTGTGTTTGTGGAGTAATGCCTTTTGAAAGTGCAGTATTGCAATAGCTCACTCTTGAATTCATTTTTTCAACAGAATCATTTAACTTCAAGTGAATTTATGGTTAAATGCTTGTGTATTTACAAAAATCCGAAGCAAATATATATAGAGCTATTTACTTGGTACTTAGCGAAGGGATCTTCTTGATTTCGACCTCGGCGAGGATTGTGCAAAATTTTTGCATAACTTAGAGACAGAATATGTAGTTGTATATTTTGGAAAGGTACAGCTTGGTAAGGTCCAGGGTCCATTCTTCTTTAATTATCTAAGTAATAATTGAATTTCTTCTAAAAAAACCACCAGAATGCCCTTGACTATAGTTTACTCTTTACGCAAAAATTTTGCATAACCTTTAATAGAGATAGTAATATATGGTTGTATATTTTTGAAAGAATTCTTTCTGGCAAGTCTTAGGATCCATTGCCTTTTAAGACTCGAAGTGGTCATTAAATTAACTCTAAAAACTCGCCCAAACTTCCTTGGCCATAGTTTGTTCTGTATGCAAGATTTTGGCATAAATCTTAATACAGGTAGTAATACCACATAATTGTATATTTTTGGAAGAATTCGTCCTGGCTAGATTCAGGATCGATTCCACTTAGAACGTCCATAATCATAGTAGTTCTTTACCTATCTACATTTTGCTTTCATGATCCTATCGATGCCTCAATTCCTATGCATTTCCAACACGATTTTGAGAAGCGTTTTTGTGTATCTTCGGTTTATATATGACGATCTTCTGAGCTTAAACCTTCTTTGCAATACTTTTGAATAGAGAATCTCCTATTGGTGGTCGGTTAAAAAGTTTAATCGAGTCTTGACTCACCTGGTACTTCAGTAGCAATTTGGACAAGGCCTCTGTGACGTCTTTAGGGCTCGAATTCAATGGTTGTATGGTGTTCCGTGATCTCCAATTTATTCCTGCGAATGAGAAATACATAATCGAGTCTTACATTCAGCAATACTCATGTTAAATCTGTAACTGGGACATATATCGATTGTAACATGGGAAAAGATGGTGACTTCGTGGTGTATTTTGGAAGTGAAAACTTCATTAGCCGCGTTGAGCACTTTTTTTTGGTGCATAAATATCATGATATACTTATATAGTGTAGTGTTAATTGTAAACACAGTAGTCTCAGTAATCCACCACTTCAGTAGACTGATACGTCTAATAATCCGGCACCCTATACTCATGCTTCCTTGACCTCTTCCTACTTTCGTACCGATTAATGTTATTTTAAAATATTTATTATAGCTAGAGATGATATCAAGGAAAGGCAACATGTACATTAATAACTTTTTATTAAAGATATTTTATATATTTATATACAATTATGTAATATGAATTACACTGTCTAGATGTTTGTGTTTGTACGTTACGTGATCTGTCGCAACCGACCGAGTATTGACCGACTCCCTAATTACCTATTTCGCAAGAGCAAAGCGGTGCTCGAAAAGACTAAGGCTTCGAAGTAGTAAATTCGGCTTATTTATTAGCCATACTCAAGCCTTACCTTCTCCTTTGAATTACTAGTTTTTGCTCGTGGCTTCACTCGTTTTAATGTAAAATTTACTTTAAACTCGACACTAGTTTTTTATGGGTTAAAGGTACCCAATATTCTTTTCTATACCTTTAACAAAGCGTATGGAATATGTTACAATAATCGGTTGAGTAGTTAAGCTGTGAAAGCGTAACAAATAAACTTACATTCGTATTTATACTAGGGATGGTCGATACTCATCAATGTTGAAGAAAGATCGATGTTTATTTGAAAAACATCGATGTCTTGAAGTCGATAACATCGACACATCGATGTTTTGATTTCGATAACATTTAATGTTGCATGTACTAGCTAGAGATTATAATAAACACTAAATAGCTAGAGAGTATAAATTTCTAGACTCTTGCTACAATTTTTTTTCATAGGAATCTAAAAAGTACAGACTCGTTAGATTTAGTGATTTAGTTATTTAGTGATTAAAGTCGGACGCAGACAGCGTTATTACAAAAAAGTTAAATACGTATTGAAGACTTGCTTTAAAAAGGTTTGGGTACTTTCGTATTAAATACACCGCGCTCGTCGAACGTTCGACATCTTGCTCTTTTACCTCGCTTCGGTTAGGTTAGACTTGCGAAAAAGGATAGCGCGAACTTGCCTCGGCAGCGGTCCGCGAGCTCGGTGCATTTAATGCGAAAGTATTGTAGGTGGTAGAGCCACACTGAAGCTATTACTGGTTTCGGCATGAATTGGTCGGCTCGCTTGGGGTAGTACCACCCGACACAGAGAAAACCGACGTGAAGTAACAGTTCTTGCATTCTTTTATTTCTTTTGGTCAGTAAGAGCGCCGGAAGATCACCTTTCCTCCCTTCCCCCACTTCCTCTCTGTCTACCTTTTCTCTTACCCCCAAACATAAGCTGGCAACGCACTTGCAACTCCCCTGGTGTTGTTAGTGCCTATGGCCGACGCGACGGTGATCGCATGTTCTTTTGCCTCCAATGACATAAAAAAAAGTATCCAAACTATTTTAAAGCAAATAATCAATGCGTATTTAACTTTTTTGTAAATACACCATAATTGTTCCGTAATGCCCCCCATATGTGATGTTTCTCCTTACATCTAACCTCTATCGTTTCTTTATATCTGTGTATCTGATCTGTACTGAATGGGCACAGATATATAATAAATAGTTAGAGAATAAGTTTTCGCTGTGATTTTTTTTTTGCTGTTTCAATCGGGTGACTGTTCGGAGTTAATTGGAGCGTTAAGTTTACATAATCTCCCTGTCACATTCTCTCGGCAAGGTCATGTTGTGTTTGATTTGTGGATATATATATATTCAGTTTAGTTCTTAATACTTTGCTATATAGTAATATTTGTAAGTGGATTCAATTAACTCGATCGTAGTTATGTAGCGATAGAGAGGTCAATTGTTTTAAAAATTCACTCCCAAAAGTTTCGACCGCTCTGAATATAGTAATAAGTTTGCGTTGTTCAGTTCTTAAATACCATACGACTAGGTCGGTTATTTCTTTTTCTCGAAATGACTACGCTATGAACCTAACAAGGTCTTAACAGCTTCACCGGACTACAACTAGGCCGGGAGGTTTAGTCATGTGGGGCGATCATAATAGATAACTATTGGTCGCACTGATACGGGACTAAGGCACAGTATACATACGAGAGACAGTACGGAAACTACGTATAAGCACTCGTATCGGCACACTCACACAAACGTGGGCATCGACGAGACCCCTAAGCGGTTTTCGTGGTGCTTTTTTTTCCGATCTGACTACGCTATTGGCCTTACTGGCCTTCATAGCTTCATCGGACTACTAAGGCGAGCGCTTAAGGCACTCAGCCGATTTTGTTTAGGTAACATGCTCAAGGGTGCACGGCACACCTCGGCTTGGGCTGTTACCGAAGAAAACCCGATCTGACCTAGCTAAACTATTCTAAGCTAATCATACATGTATTCATTTTTTAATTATGCAATTAAAAATTGCATGTTTCAAAAACACAACATGTAAATCGGAAAGATTTTCGTGGTGCTGTCCATAGAATACCTTTTACAACCTCTCGTCGATGCGCATGCTTGTGTGAGTGTGCCGTTTTCGAGCGTTGTAGGTAGTTTCCGTACTGTCTCTCATATTTATAATGTGACTAAGGCCTACATTGTCCCACTTTATAGTAATCATAATGATACGAAACAAAGTTAATATGTTGCATGGTGATACAAGTTTTTCTAATCCCGCTTGGTTAGGTATCACTCTTAAATCATCACTGGTTAACACTTACATATTATAACCTAAAAATAGTCATAACGAATGGAAATGCAAGCGTTATAAAAACAATAACGTCATTAAACCAAAAATAGTTAATAATAATTGAACAGTTAATATTTAATAAATTACTAATAAAAAAAAAATAAACGCTCACGGATACGACTTTTACGTATACAAAATGTGTAAACAAAGATGCGGACCAAGAGTCTGCAGAATGGAACAACAATAATAAAAAATTTAAAAAAAAACACTATTAACATTCCTTCCTAGATAAATGAGCTATCTAATACCGAAAGAATTTTTCAAATCGGACCGGTAGTTCTTGAGATTAGTGCCTTCAACGGACAAACAAACATATAGATTTGCATCTCTGCCGTATGTAATCTTCTCTCGTTCGTTTCTTTAGTAGAATAGCTTAAAACTCAGATCTATACAACATGACTGAATAAATTCTTTATAGCATATGTAATTCAAACTACACTAGGACGGCATCAATTAACGTATCTTGACCAATACCAATCGCTTAAGTGAGATAAGCACTTACATGTATTATTCTAAACAAAGTTATGACATCATCATTTAAGGCTTTGTATACGTTAGCGTATATTGTTTTTCTATTTAATAAAACAATTTAAAGCAATTGGGAGGTTTTGGCTATGACTATCAATTAGCGTTGCCAAATGTACCCATTTTTGAATCAAAATTAAATGTTTCGCGCGTGACAGACTCAGTCCCGCTTTCGGGGATAACTCAATCGTGCATGCATTTAGTTTTTTTTTTTTTTAATCTAGAAGACTCAAATATTAATACTCAAACGATAGGGTAAATGTGGTTTAAAGTATCATATTTTTATTAAAATAATTTTTCAGTGCCTATTTTTGCTATCAACTGTCGCGTAAACATAATTTGAACTCAATTAAAAAGATAAATATTCAAAAACTTTTGATAATATACATTTTTTTTTAAATATGTCCCGCTTTCGACGAAAGAATTTCGATTTTTTCACTCAAAAGTATCAGTATCAGTATCGACATGGCAAAAAAAAAACTGGCAACACTGCAACAAACGTGTTGAGACTATTTTTTTTTATATCAAAGGAGGCAAACGAATCGTTAACTGATGTTAAGTGATCATCACCGTCCATAAACACTAGCAACACCAGGGAAGTCGCAAGTGCGTTGCCAGCCTGTGTATGGAGGAGGGAAAGTGGGGATAGGGGGAAGGGATAGGGAGGTCGTCCGGAGCTTTTACTGGCCGAACGAAACGCAACAATGCAAGCACTTTTACTTTACGTCTGTGTTTCTGTAGACTCTGTAGACCTACTGTTTAGTAGGTGGTATAGCCACGCTGAAGCTATTACTGGTTTCACCATGAATAGCTCAGCTTGTCCGGAGTAGTACCACCCGACCCACAGAAAAGTGACGTGAAATGACAGTGCTTGCATTGTTGTGTTTCGTTCGGTCAGTGAGAGCGCCGAAGACCCACCTCCATTCCGCTTTCCTCCTTTCCGTTTCGTTCCCCTCCCCCCATCCACCATATAGAGGCTGGCAACGCACTTGTGATTACCCTAATGCCGCTAGTTTTTATCGACGGTGGTGATCACTTAACATCACGAACAGGTGGGTTCGTTTGCTTCCTTTGATTAAAAAAAAAAAAAAGACCGGGTGGTAGTATCCCGAGCGAGCCGACCCATTCATGCTGAAATCAGTTATAGCTTCAGCGTGCCTCTACCACCTTATAAAAAAATACAATTCTCAAAGACCCTTGTATAGAAGTAGCGGTCGTTTATTGATTTATTTTTGTAAGAACCGTATAAAATCGGTATTTCACGGTATATTTTGTATAATTCTGCACGGTGTATCGCATCTTTAACATATACTCTCGTATTGTGTCTGCCGTAGCTCCGCTGTAACTAATTGCCGTAACAAAAGTCGATTATCTCTCCTTTATGTTTATTGTTCTTGTTAGTTAGATCATGTCAACGGTTTTGCTCGCTTTGTTAAGGTGCTGCTATACAAGTGTTGCGTAAGAACTTTAGGGGCAGTCTCGTATTTGTTCGTTTTTGATGACACTAGGGTATCTGGATGAGGCTCATCCCCTCATTGCACAGGTTCAGCGGACGAGGGGAGTGTTATGATGTTTGTCCGCTATGAACTCCGAAACTACTCAACCGATCTTGCTGAAACGTTGGCATTTATGTATGATTTGGCCAGACTTGAGAGATAGGATAATGTGTGTTTCGGTTAATGGCACCAATGTCTTTTAATTATAAATTGAATAATTGTCAATGTTGATTATTGTTATTAATAATAAGTTCCATCATTCACCAACAGATGGCGCTTTAAATTAGTTTAATTTTCATAATTTTAATTTGACGTGTAATAACTGAGCCACAGCAACGTGTACCGGCTCTGTACATAAAGATTGAAGTGTAGAAAGTCGCGTGCGGTTGCTAGTGATATGCATTTGTAAATTTTATAGACTCTTTAGATAACGTGGACGGCGCCGTATTTAGAAACTAGTTACGATTCTATGAATATTCAACAAACAAGGCGAAGTCGTGTACCTTATACACGCATATTAACGCTGTAAATAAGTTTGTTGTTGTGAATTACTATTATTATATACTTGTTGTTAGATTTCATTAACGTTTGCGCCACAGCAAAGAGAAATGAGCTCGTTCATTCAGTGTAAGTTATATCAGAGTGTTCTCCGGTATAACGGAAAAAGCCCGGTGGAGTTGTGAAGACATGTCAGACAAAAACAGTCTTTTACTGTATCTTAGATATTATTTATATATTGTATAATATCCTGTTTCTCTAGTGGATTGGATTGCATTTATCTACCTACTCTTTTCTCGTACAAGGCTCGAGCCATTTTTCGAATTACAATAGGTTTTGATAGAGCTAACCGATTTTAATGAAACAATGTGGTTTTTTCATGTATGCAGTATTTTAGCACTGATGTGTGTTCATACAAACAGGCAGACGACCAGACATTTCTAAAATTGATTGAAATGTATTTTATCACTTAATTTCTAGAACAAAAACGTTATATTTAATTTTTTATTATATGTATAGATATCAGAGCGAATATTAAGATATACAGTGTATTTCATTAATAACGACCTCGTTTTTAACGACTTTTTGGTTATAGCGACATCAAATTTACGTCCCTTGAATTTAAAGCATACTTTCGTAAGAAATTCATTCGGTAATAGCGACTTTGGATATAGCGTCAATTTCGGGTATAGCGACTTGTTTTTATGAACTATTTATGACAGATTCCCAGAAATCCCTTACGGATATTGCTATTGAGTCGGCAAAGGCACTAAGACTCATTCATAAAACTATTGTTATCCTTTGTTTACATTCACAGATGGTCAAGAAAATGCTTTGTTTGTATGTTCCTAAATCCAAACAAACAAAAAATCATTATGTGCTATAACAACGCTCAAAAAGTACTGTTTATTTGGTGAAGGTCAAAATAATTTAGATGTTGAAGGAGTTATGAAAACGGATTACACCTTACAGCGTGCAGAAAAAACTAAACTTAAACATTGCATTATAACACGTTTTTTCAATAACACCCGTGTATACCATAATTAAATAAATGATAAGTAAATACATATGTACATGACTTTTTATTATTTCGAACATAGCTATCTCCGGATATAGCGACGAAATTAAAGTATCCCTCCGTCGTCGTTATAACCGAAATTCGCTGTATTTACTAAAGGATGAGAATTTAAGAAATAAGAAGATTTTTATAATTTCTGACCGCTCCCTCTTCCCCGAATCAGCATAAGCAAGCAATAATGCATCTCATCTCACAAGTTTTTTTTGTTTTTGGAATGACTACGCTATTGACGCAGCAAGGTCTTAACAGCTTCACCGAACTACTAAGGCGAGCGCTTAAGGCACTCAGCCGATTTTATTTTGGCAACCAACTCAAGGGTGCACGGCACACCTCGGCTTGGCTGTTGCCTGTTACATGCAAACTCGCGACCTATCTTAACTAACCTAGCTAACTATTCATATATGTATGAGTTGTTGAGACGCATATGTGTACCAAGCATACACGCCTCAACAACTTCTCCATATATTTATTATCGGAAAATTGAGAGTTTTTCAGTTCGATAAGGGGAAAAAAGTAAACCCTTCCACTTTCATGTGTAAGCGTGTAGGCGTGGACGTGTTGGAGGTGATCATCTAGTGTTGTAGCAGTGATGTATATTTGTGTG
Organism: Antheraea mylitta; assembly: GCA_014332785.1. Lineage (NCBI taxonomy): Eukaryota > Metazoa > Arthropoda > Insecta > Lepidoptera > Saturniidae > Antheraea > Antheraea mylitta. The sequence goes on along the minus strand of JACEII010000157.1, from coordinate 879,781 downwards.
TCACCGTATCGCGCATAATCTCACAACGTGTGTGGGGGTGATCGTCTAGTGTTGTAGCAGTGATGTATATTTGTGTGTCACCGTATCGCGCATAATCTCACAAGTTTAGGTACACGTTTATAAAAGTATTTTTTAATATCTTCTGGTTAAACGAATAAGTACTGCTGACGTAATCACCCCCTACACTCCCAGATCATTAAATCCCATCAGTGCGAATCAGCTGTTCTTCTTTACTTATAGTCTGTTCTTCACGCTTGTGTCTACCCATTCGCGTATGATAATACTGTTTTTTTTTTTTTTTGTTTCAGGTGAGTGAAGAATTTGTTCGTTTTTTTTTTTGATGACTCAACAAATTGGGCATTACGGAACTGGGCGGTGAGTACAATGAATAGTAACAATGTTCTTATATAATTGGATCAATGAATAGTATTTCATATGTCATTGTAATCTTCATATATTAAATACTCCTTAAAAAACATGTTTACATGAAAATAAACTGTTAGGTTTGCCTCACAAAATTAGGATCTTTTGAACAAAATATTTTTTTTTTAAAAGATATTTCTTTTGCTTTCCACTCGAATTCGGACTCGGGTTAGACCGATATTCGAAGCAGCCGATTTCCATGTAAGCAATTTTTATTTTAACAACGGTGAAATTTACCTTTATATTTACACTATATTTTTTTCATTGCCTGAAAACTAAGATAAAAAGTTTTCTACGAATGAAATCTAGCTAGATCGATTTATCGTCCTCGAAACTACCTACATACTAAGTTTCACGGAAATCGCTGACGCCGTTTCCGAGATCCTGAATATATACAAATATAGAAGAATTGCTCGTTTAAAGGTATTAGATGAATACTGATAATAAAATCTATGAAGCCGAATCTAAGTGTTTTCTATTACTGCGTACTATTAATACGTACGATTTGAACTTTGAGAAACACAGAACCCGAGATACTTTCGGTGATTGTTATTAAAAAAAAACTCAATCTCGAATTCGATTGTTAAATGTTATATCATTAGGTGTTGTAGATAAAGTCGTGTGATACATGATTCACCCCAGCAGGTTTTTTACACTGAGATTATTATTCTCTCGCTATTGGATGCTACATTACTGAGTGATTTATCCTTATTTTTTTTCGTACTTCCATTTTCATTAAATGTATTTAGTTAGAGATGAATGAAGCACCAACGCCTAGTTAAATCGTGTGGTTATAGCGTAGAAACAAAATTGTTTCGGTTAGAGTGAGAATGCATCCAATATTTAAATTCTTTTTTCTATAATCATAGGAGGTAAAGGAACATTCGGATCATCATCGTGTTAAATGATCACAGCAGTCCATATACACTAGCAACACCAGAGGAGTCGCAAGTGAGTTGCCAGTATGTGTTTGATTGGGAATGGGGAGGGGAGAAGAGGGGAAGTGAGCCTCCGCCGCTCTCAGTAACCGAACGAAACGCAACAATGCTTGAACTGTTACGTTCACGTGTGTGTTTCTGTCTGTCGGGTGGTAGTACCCCGGGCGAGCCGATCTATTAATGCTGAAATTAGTAATAGCTTCAGCGTCACTCTATCACCTACGGTGTGTAAAACGTGTGAATACTGAATTGATGAATTTGACAAGGGAGAGTGGAAGTCCCGGACATATTGTGACATAGTGTGTAGAGACATAAAAACGTGAATCAAATTTAATCTATATTCAAAAAATATAATTTATTTCTAAGTGTTATTTATCCGTCAGTAAAAATATCACGTTCTCATTGAGATTTTAATCCGTAACTGAATGTGGGTAATTATGTTGATTAAAGTTTGAAATTGATTTTATAATCTTATCTGAATCCGTGTGAATTAAGTTTAATTTTTACAAATTGCATCGGTTTATTTTAATAGGAACTGGTTTTGTTTTTTATCTTATTATCGAAACTATGTATACTAATATTATAAAGAGGTGAAGTTTGTGAGTTTGTGACGTTGTATGGGCTAACCTCATGAACTACTGGTCAGATATGAAAAATTCTTGCATTGTTTTATAGCTCATTTATCGATGAATATTATAGGCTATATATCAGCACGCTAAGACCAATAGGAGTGGAGCACCAATGAAGAATGTTTCAAAATCGGTTGTTTTTTCCTCTCGAGAGCTTCCGCTGCGTATTAGCGTTACCCGAACGAAGTAACGAAGTCGCGGTTACAGGCTAGTTTATTATAAATCGAGGGTAACGAGTAACGTATTTTGATCTGTGTATATCTCATTTATTTTTGTAGGGATAGTTTTTTTTAGTCAAGCTAAGGAATTCGTTTCAACGAAAGCGCGATGTTAAAAATTGACAAACATACGTCTATAGGATTTAACGTGTGATAGAACGATATACAGTACATTACGTTTATATTAATACTAGCTGATAACCGCACAAATAGACTGTTAATTAACAAAAAATGGCGAAAAATCTATCGAATTTGAAAAATAAGCACTCTAGAATTAAAAAAAAATTAGTGAGTATAACCGTCACACGCGATTGAAGTAAAACTTGTTATTTAAGTTCCGAATTAGTTGATAGATGGCCTTATAGATAATGAAGCTTTGTTGTAACTTCTTACTTACATTAAAACCAGATGGCTGCACGGTCGCGCACCCATATATATATATATACATAATTCGTTCTAATGCATGACTTTTATTATTATTTAATTTACATTTTTTTATTTTATGTTTTTCAATTTATCGTTTACCTAGCGGACCCGGCGGACGTTGTCCCGCCCTGATAAAAAAAAACCTTGACAAATTATACACCTGAACCTTCTTCGTCGTGAGTCGTTTTGTCTACGGGTGAAAACCAATTTTTTTTCCCGGTATGACTACACTATTGACGAACCAAGGTCTTAACAGCTTCAGCGGAATACCGGTAAAAACCGTATGAAAATCCCTTCAGTAATTTTTGGGCTTATCACGAACAGTCGGACAGACGGACGTGGCAGAGGACTTTTTGTAATATTTAGTGATATAGGTTGGAATGTTTACGAATCTACACGACTAGCTAAACATTTATCGGTTGAATCTAGGAACATCCAGGTGAACCCATAGATATAAAATAATCATCAAAGTCGGTACAATTTGTTCAGAGTGAGAAAAAATTGTGAACACACGTACACAAACACACACCGATATATTATATATATTATGTATATATTCGGCTATTTATTTATTAACCGGCTTTGGTTTTATTGTTTATTTTTAAACCGTACGATTGATATAATTGACAGGCAAACGATAAATTGTAACATAAAAAAAAGCTGTGAAACGCGATCCATGGCTGAATCGGAAAGCAAAAAATATTAGGTAGTAGTGTGTGCCATAAATCTTTTCTTAGGTTCGTTCATACGCTGCGACCGTTCATACATATGCGAACGTCCGATCCCTGTTTCTTCTACATAGTTGTGGTTGTTTGTTGGATTTCGTTTACGTAATCTATTAATGTATTCTCTAATAGACTGACGTATATATATAAAAATATTTGTGTAGTAATCAATTAGCTTTATCAATTTTTTTTGTATTCTCAGAAATGTAAACTATTCTAGACACAGTTTAAAAAAAATCAGCAGTACATTATACCTAAAATACCTAACCATTGATGACGTTGCTTATTTGTATCGTCCTTAAATACCCAATAGTATATATAAATCGATACAGGTTTTTAAAGTGTCATCTCATCTGTCTTGTAATTTTATATTTACATTTATACGTATATTTGGTTCATGCCATCAGTAAAACTTAAAAGTATTAATATAACATAAAAGCGATCATATTATCATCCTGTCTATCATTTTTTACCCTTATGCTACATATCTTTCAAATAAACTATGAAACTCCATACGAGTTGACTCATCACCGCTCTCTAATAGTGCCTAGACCATAGAGCCTCTCAATGTACCTAAGTCAAGTCTAACATTGCCGTAATTATAACTAGGTCTAATTACTCCATCACGCTAAAATCCACACAAATTGACTCATCACCACGCTCTGGAGGGTTATAGTATATGCGACTCTATGTGCATCTAATTATAAGTCTACCATTGTCTTAATATTAATTCGTCCTATCTATAATATTATAAATGGGGGACTTTTGGCGGGAAATTAGTCTGTCATGTGGTGGATTTTATACTTTATTCATAATCTTGTGTTATTTGTCTTTATATTTTGTAAATTTGGTAGTGTTTTACGTAATAAAGTTAGTTTACTGTGCATAAGTGAAGTGAATGGAAATTAATACTACGGAGTATGAAATTCTGAGATGCCACAAAAACTCCCTGGAAGATTCTAACAAGGAAGCTATCATCTTGTTAGAGTATTGAAATAATCACACGACGTTTGTAGTATTATTAATTACACGACAATGACACTAATAATCTAAAAGATTGGTTTCCAAAAATAAAGTAAAAAAAAAAAAAAACAAAAATATAAATGCAATGTAAACGTAAGTTTACTTGTTTTTTTATGTTTTCACGCCTAAGATACTTGTATAATAATTATGGAATTTTCCATTTACACTATTAGAGTATAGAAAATCCGACAAAAAAAATATATTTTCTGCCGAGAGATACGATAAACTTGAATTGATTCGAGCGAAGTTAGATTTACTAGTCTACTTAGACTACGTTTCAGCGATTTGATATCTTAACTTTACCTTACCAATACATTCTTGATAATTTAATGTATATCCGTAAAAACTTCGAAAAACTGTTTTTTTTAAAAGACCACCATAATTCTAGAAACTATAACAAACTGGTCATCGTAACTTTCAAACTCAGTCAAACCAGTAATAATTTTTTTTTAGCTAATAATGTTAGGTTTTACAACAAAGTCACAAAGTATATTACCGATTTGCCGAACTTTAAATTTAGGCACCGGTCTTGTCAAGCGGGTTTTGGTGTCAAAAGGCTATTTATTATAGAGTGGATCAATATGTGAACGATTATGATGTCTGGAATTGACTTCTCTTTGTTAATCAAGTAAAAACGATTGTAACGTATAATGCATTGGAAATATAAACATGATCAAAATATGGTCCTGATCGAGTTTCTTTCCGGTTTTGACGTACGGTTACGTAAGTTAAGAGTACGGTCTGAGTGAATCTGCAGTCGGCAGGGCATGCAGCGTCCAAGATTGATGCTCGTGCGCCTCTCAGGACACCTACGTGTTAATGCATATGTTTGAAACGAACGCCACACGCCACGTCACGGTCGACGCTTATTTGAGCATCCACTCTGGCCGTACACTTTGGGCCTAAATTGAATAAAGTATTTTTGATAGTGATTAAGTCGCGACCAAAAGTTATTATTGAATAAAGGTTAATAATACATTTTTCATGCATACATTAAGAGACAATGGCAGAATTTTAAAATGTTATAAGGTTTTATGTTCTTACAACTGAACTCGTATAGTAAATGTCTTCACATATGAACGGACCTACCAATATAAAAAGTTTAATATGATCAAACAGTAGACTAGCTTTTTTGCAGTCGCCTTTAAATTGATAGCACGCGATGTACACCATGCTCGATTTAGTAAACCTGTATTTGTTGCCTCATCATTGAATACACGTAACACGTATAATTTACAACTCGAGGTCTGTCTGTTTTTGAGAGCTGCCTAGTAACTACTCAGTCAATTCACTTTAGAACTGACTATTTAATTTCCAAAAAAAAAAAAACAAACGAGTGTGAGTTAACGAGCGGTTTTTTTTTAATTCATAGGACGCAAACGAAGAGGCGGGTCACCTGATGTTAAGTATCACCGCCATCCATAGACACTAACAATACCAGGGGAGTCGCAAGTGCGTTGCCATTCTGTGTTTGGGGGAAAGGGGGAGAGAAGAGGGTTGTGGAGCAGAGGTGGACAAGAATGCAAGTATTGATATTTCACGTCGGTTTTCTGTGAGAGAGTGGTACCACCCCGAACGAGCCGACCCATTCATGCTGAAGCCACTATTAGTTCCAGCTTGGCTCTACCACTTTGGTGCAAGTGAAACTTAGTGTTTTGATTAATTTTTAAGAGAATGAGGTGAAGAAACTATGAAGATGGTAAACAGAGAGAAAACGAGAGAAAGAGAGATATTGAGATGAGAGTGATGGAAGAGAGAGTGCGATTGATCGATAATGTTTTTATTACTTAAAATAACATTCTAGCGAAGATTCAAGCATTTACCATAAAATAATGCTTATTATACATTTTTGCAAAATAGAGTTACATCATACATCACATGGTTATCATTCTTGGTTATTTCTAAACATGACTCGATTGGCTTATGACAACTTAGAGTACGTTACGAATATAATTAGAGCATGAAGTCTAGTCTCCTTAAAAAAAATTGGTAATTTTTGCAAATATTTTTTGGATTTTTTTAAATAAAATCTAACCTGTCTTTTTTAACCAATTACCGCATCGCACAGCGGTTTGTATCAGTGGTAAAGGTAGAAAACAATTATGGACCTAGAATTTTCGAAAAATACCGCGGCCTCAAAAATTTTTTTGTAACACATTTTCGTTTCATTCAATACAATTTAAAATGCCCTAAAGAATATACTTCAATAATGAATGGACCTTAGAAGTAGAATAAGCAGTAGTTTTGGCAACATATTGAATTTTTATCAAAGACCGAAGAAATTATAGTCTTACCGTTTGAATCATAGCCAACTATGACGATGTCAGAAATGTTTAAATTCTCCACGGTAACATCCTTCCAAACCGCCAAAGCTCTGTTCAGCGCCATCGGTCGCAATGGTACCAGGACAGCAGCGGGCGGACGAAGCCACGAGTCCTCCAGCCATCCTCTAAGTGTCGATGATTTGCTGGTCGGAGGAAGATTCGAAGGCTCGTAGTTTCTCTGATCCGTATCGATGTCACCTTGATCAGCTGAAAATGATATCTTGTTTTTATAAAAGCCTGGTTATTTAAAGATATAAACAACAATAAAATAACATGTTATCTGATAATGGTATTGGCCTGTTGTTCACTTGAATTTTACAACGTATGCTCGAAACAATCCATTCAACAAAATGTTATATATAAACATATCTTAAACTGGGTGGGTAGATATCACCCGCGTGGCTCTCAAAAGAAAAAAAAACCCTGATTTTGAAACATTTCATTGATGCGACGCTCCTATTGCTCTTAGCGTGATGCTATATAGCCTCACTCGATAAATGACTTATCTAACATTGAAAGTATTTTTCAAATCGAAGCAGTAGTTCCTGAGATAAGCGCGTTAAACCAAGGAAATAAACAAATCCTCCAGCCTTATAATATAAGTATACATATTGATGTTCATGATAAAGGTATGTCAGATTATTTCTAGAAGAATCTAATTAACGATACCTACATATTTCAACGTTAGGGCTCCGTTGTTCGCTTGACCCTAGATCTTCCTCCAATTCAGGTGTCCTTTCAAAGATTGAATCTTCGTCTTCTGCTTGTCTCGTTGTTGGTGATATTGAAGTTGTTTCTATCTGAAATAGTCATGGAAATATTACTTTTACTTGATGCCTCTTCAGAATTTTCTTATTCGGATAGATTGGCGATATTATAGCAATAGTAATTAATTATTAGTGTTCTTATGGAAACTGTACTGTTATACTGTATACCAGGAGTGCTCAAACTTGATCTTCTGGCGATCCACCTCAATACGTTGAGACTACGATCGATCGACTCTGAAAGGCTGTATGTGTAACGCAGAATTGTTTAGATAGGTTTTTTTTTTCAATATCATATAGGAGGCAAAGGCACATGCGGATTACCTGTTGTTAAGCGATCAACGCCGTACATAGACACTAGCAACTCCAGAGGAGTTGCAAGTGCGTTGCCAGCCTGTGTCTGGGGGAATGGAGAGAAAGGGAGAGAAGAGGGAAGATGGGTCTTCGGCGCTCTTACTGACCGAATGAAACGTAACTATGCAAGCACTGTTATTTCACGTCGGTTTTCTCTGAGAGTGTGGTGCTAACCCGGACGAGCCGACCCATTCATGCTAAAACCAATAATAGCTTTAGCATGGCTCTACCACCTACTAAAGGTGATGTAGCTAGTGTAGTTAACTCCCGCTAAAAACTATAAAAGAAAGTCATGGAGGGTTTACTCCGGTTTAAATGTGGTTCAAATAAATTTTAGATGCTTATTCATTACATTTTGTTTAGTTTCCTACATACTAAAATAAAATTTATGAATAGTTTCTATATCGGTATATTTTTCTCGAGATCGACTCAAAAGCACTCGTGATCGACCGTTTGAACACTCCTGCTGTACGTCGAAGTCATTGGGAACTGAGGTTATTTCAATCTTTAATAAGATATGTTGTTCTAAGCATTCTAAGGGATCCCAATTGCTAGTAAGATGCGAAATCAATGCAGTGTTATTTACAGAATCGTTCACACTATTATAGTAAAGTTAATTTGTTTTGTTCAACTCAAAGTTACAGTTTAGTTTCTAGTTTACAAAACTCACCCGCCCGTCGTAGTAATTTGTGTTACTTATATTGTAAATATTTTCATCGGTTCTGTCAACACTATTGTCTTGATTCGATACGGTGTGATCGTTGCTCTCCGTGACGTCAGCCGTCTCAGTTCCAAGCTTGACTTCGTCGTATTCTTCATCTGTTTCTTTGGTTTTGGGGCCAACTAGAGCTTCAGCTGCGTCGGTGGTATTGTAAGCTTCTGTTGTATTGACTGTGTCAAATTCTGATGTATAGTTTATGTCGTCGTTGTATAATCTATGCTCGTCTTGCATCACGTTTTTTATATCTACGTCGTTAATCGCTACATCGTTTTCGCTCCTGTGCGGTACGATTACGTTTGAGAGTATGAAAATGAAAACGATTCTACTGGTTTCCGTTAGTGTGGACATTTTGTTTGTGGCGTTTTTAGCCTGTTAACATTTTCGAGTATGTCTTCTTGGATAATCTGTGTAAAGAATAGAAAAGTTTGATTAGAATTCACTGATCCGGGCTGTTACGAAGACTTGCTAATTTAATGTTTTTTTAATACTTTATGGGCTATAGAGATTGACTACAAAAAGACCACAACTAGAAGTATGGTAGCTAGTTTTACGCGCCCCAGGAAATGCTCTACCACTGTCGATATTTCAACTCTGCCCTTCCAATATATTCATGAGAATTTGATATAAGTATTACAGGGTGGATCTATATGTGAACGATGGCCATGTCTGTAAATGAGGCCTCTCTCGGTGCATCTACCAAAAACGAATGTAACCTTATATGTTTACTGTGTTGTAATTATATATAAAAAAATGTATTATGAAAAGATAAACCAGACCGAGTTTCTTGCCGGTTCTTCTCGATAACAGGGTTGTATTCCGAACCGGTGGTAGTTTTGACGTTCATTAGTGCCTTTTCAGGGCCTAAATGGAATAAAGAGTATTTTGATTTGATTTGACTGACCTATGCTTCTATCACGATGTTTTCAGTTTATCAAAACTTCGAGTTTATCGTAGGGTTTCAATCTACTCTCTTCTTTACTTTGTAGGCCACAATCTCATCCAATGTCAAATAAGAACGTGGTCTAAGATGGTGAACACGCTAAACCTAGACCTATGCTAAACTATAGTGCCGGAACATACAGACAGATGCTTTTAATTGGAAGGTGGTAGGTAGCCACGCGGAATTAGTGAAAATTCTCTGGCTGTCAGGAGTCGAACTCACGTCTATAAATGGGTCGGTCAAATACGTTGTCAATTATGCCACCATCGCTTCAGTTCTGCGGTAATTGATCTTATGTCTCTAGGTACATGTGTACTTGTGTATTAGAATTTAAAATAATAAGATCATTGCCACTTTGTGATGCTACAGCGGTGGTGTTCGAGTGTTTTCACAGGCGGAATATCCCAATGATTTTATCAGAATTTAATATAACACTATCAAATGACGGTGACGGAAAACTTTATTATGAAATTTGTAAGGTAAGTTGAACCTGAGAAATATTCTTGTAGGACCACAATGTGTACCGTACCACCCTCCATTGCACGGGTTCGGAAAGCTGCTAGGCAGTCTTGCAACCGGACTGCCTCAGCGAAGTGCGGCGTGGGAAACGCCTGCCGCCGGGAGTGTAGCGGAGATTGCTCACGCAACCCCGAGACATCCCCATAATGTGAGGTAAGTTGTCGTGAAGTTTTAGCCGGTTAGAGTCGCCGCTTAGGCCCCACCCCTGCGTGGCTAGGATGTGGGGGTGGGCGGCTCAAGTCGGGTTCCCCCCTCCCGGGAGCTTGACAGTCCATGAGGATTTTCACTCCACGTTAAAAAAAATATAGAAAATATAGAATTATGGAGTTTTCGGAGTTTGAAATCGTTAATACGTCGTGGGCTATCGAGAGTAATTATTCCCATACCTTCCTTCGGAAACAGTTCTATGACCGCACCCCTGTCCTACATTATAGTCTTAATGAGAGATGATTGCCGCAAATATATCGTCTACCATACGCTCTGAATCCTCGGTAACTAATGGTGGCCGGTTTTATGAAGTCGTGTCATCTCGTCACAATCCGGTCTTGAACCGGTGTGGGGTTTTTTCCATGGAACATAGTATATTTTCTTATTTAACGGTGTATACAAGCTTGTAGCCGCGGATACGTGTTCGGATATATGGGAAACAGTATACATTTCGCTTACGATTGTATTTTTTGGAAAGGTTGAGTTGAAAGACACTGCTTTGATTTTTCAGGTTGAATGAGTATTTCAAATTATGTACTACGCTTTCGGAACTTCGAGCATTTTTCAATCGTTACTAATATTATAAATATATGTGAGTTTGTTGGTTTTTTTTAGCAACCAATCTTCTAAATAGCTTATTACTCGCACTGTCGAGTAAGTAGGTAATGATATTACAAGTGTATTGTGATCATCTCAAGGAACTAACAAGATGGTGGCCGTATTGTTAAAACTTCTCTGGGAGTTTTTGTGGCAAGCCAGAATCCATGCTCTGTAGTATTATTTGCTATCCACTTCATTTGTGCACAATAGCCGAACTATATTACGTAACGTACGTTAACACCACCAATAATATATAATATAGAGTCAAATAATGCAAGATTATTAATAAAATATAAAATCCTAATATTACATGACATTCCAAGATATTTCTAAAAAGTTCTTTGGTTTGTTTGTTACGGCTTAACGCCCTAGATCTTTTTACAATTGTAAATATTCATACGATTACTGCGTAGCAATCAAAGTCTTAAGAAGTCAATCGATCATCGTGAACTTTTGCATATAATTTGTCAAGGGTATAATTTATCAGGAATAAAATGGCCCTCCCAATACATTCTTGATAATCTAATGTATTTCCCCAAAAAACTTAAGCTTGATTTACTAAAAGATCAACGTAATTTAAATACTAGAAATAATAACAAATTGGTCATTTTTTAGACATGTTTTAGACTCACTAAGACCAGTAACAATTTTCTAGGTAATAGTGTTACATTTTATAACAAAGTTCCAAAGAACGTTACCGATTCGCCGGATAGTTAGTTCAAGTACCATGCCAAGCGGATTTTCTACATTATCTACACTAATATTATAAGGAGGTAAAGTTTGTGAGTTTGTGACGTTGTAGGGGGTAATCTCAGGGAATACTAAGCCGATTTGAAAAATTCTTTCAGTGTTATATAGCTCATTTATCGAGGATGGTTATAGGCTATATATATTATCACGTTAAGACCAATAGGAGCGGAGCACCAATTAAAAATGTTTCAAAATCGGGATATTTTCCCACTTGAGAGTTTCCGCTGCGTGTTAGCATTAGCCCAAAATAACTTAATACGCGAACGTAGTCAGGAACAGGGGCTAGTAATATATAAAAGGTATAATGTATATTTTTATATCATAGGAGGCAAACGACCAGGTGGGTCACCTGATGTTAAGTGATCACCACCGTCCATAGACACTTGCAACACCAGGGGAGTCCCAGATGCGTTGCCAGCCTGTGTTAGAGGATTAAGAGGCTATGGGGAAGGTGAGAAAAGTTGGGACTCCGGCGTTCTCACTGACCGAACGAAACGCAACAATGCAAGCACTGTTATTTCACATCGATTTACTGTGAGAGATTGGTAGTCGAGCGAGTCGACCCATTCATACTGAAGCCAGTAATAGCTTCAGCGTGGCTTTACCACTTACTAAAATCATTTTTTTTTTATTAAGACGATCGAAGGCCGTGTAGGTATTTATCGACAACTCGACTTGGCAGTCTGCCCCCTCGGATAATATTTTCAAGGAAATCGCAACATAATATCAGATTTGATTGTGATTGTAAACAAACCTTATTAATTCACCAAAAAAGGAGTATAAAATTATTGTATCTTGTTCGGATGCATATTTTATATACAGAGATGATGTCATCTCTATTGGTGTGGTCGTATTTTATTTAAAGTCATTTTGGAGTATACACGGTTAATTATTTCTATATATATTCATTAATTATATATACAGATAAACGCCCGCGATTTCTTCCGCGTTAAATTAAAATAAATGGTATAAAACTTAATCGTAAGCTATGGAAGTAACAGTGCTCGCATTGTTGCGTTTCGTTCGGTCAGTGAGAGTGCCGGAGACCCACCACCCCTTCCCTCGCCCGTCCCTCGTTTCCACCCCCTTTCCCCTTCCCCCAAACACAGGCTGGCAACGCACTTGCGACTCCCCTGATATTGCAAGTGTCTATGGACGACGGTGATAACTAAACATCAGGCGATCCGTCTGCTTGTTTGCCTCCTATGACATAAAAAAAACGTGTGAATTTTTTGTAATTTCTGACCGCCCCCTCCCTTTCGTCAGCAAAAGTAAGCAATGTTCTTACTCTCCCCTCTCATGCTTACGTAAACATTTATATAGGTACTAGTTTGCCTGCGGACGTTATCCTGCCTTGATAATAAAAAAAAAAATCTTAAATTCAACCGCAGCGCTACCTACTGGGTCCAACTGTGAATCTAAACCCTTGGAACACGCACACAAAATTCCATCAAACTCGGTCCAACCGTTTTGGAGAAGTTCAGTGACATACACACGTTCAGAAGAAATTGATATATAAAGATTTGTAGATCAGTTCTGGTTAAATACATCTGTATTACTAAAGTAATATCACCACTCGGATCCCTCTCCCCATTCTACGTCATCAAAGATAAGCAAATCCAGGACCCCCACTCCATCAGTGTTTACGTTTAATACTTGAGTAGTCCGTATCACCATGTACAATGAGGAATCATTATAATATGAAAACCTTTTCCATGAAATAAGGCAGGGGTGCTCGAACGCTCAATGGCGAGTCCATTTCGAGAAAAAATTGCCGATATAGAGCTATACATCGATTTTGTTTTAGTAGGTAGGAAATGCTTTTAGGTGGTAGAGGCACGCTGAAACTATAATTGGTTTCAGTATCAATGGGTCGGTTCGCACGGGGTAGTACCACCCGACGCACAGAAAACCGACGTGAAGTAACAGTGCTTGCGTTATTGCGCTTCGGTCTGTCAGTGAGAGCGCCGAAGACTCACATTCTCCCGTCTCCCTTCCCTTCCACCCCTTCCTTCTCCGCTCTTCGCTTGACTTGCGACTCCTCTGGTGTTGTTGGTGTCTATGGACGGTGGTGATCACTTAACATCAAGTGACCCACCTGTTCGTTTGCCCCCCTATAATATATAAAAAAAAAACTAAAACAAAAGGTAACGAATTAACAACTAACATTTATTTGATTCACAATTAGGTCACAGAATAACCAGTTCCTATTATCATTTCTAGCGCGAGTTATTTACATCTATGTAAACGACAATCCGATTTCGAGAAAAAAATACCGAAATAGAACTATACACAGATTTTGTTTTCGTAGATAGGTAATTAAAAAAAATATAATTAATAAACAACTGAAATTTATGTGATCCACAATTAATTAGGTCACAGAATAACCTCGTCAGTTCCTTTTATCGTTTCTAGTGCGAGTTACCTACATCTATGTATACGGTAAACCTGCGTCACATATAATTGCAGTTTTTCAGAGTTGATCGATCGTACTCTAACAATATTGAGGTTGTTTACCAATAGTTCAAGTTTAAGCACCTTTGATATAAAGGGTTATTCAAGTGTTACTTAGGCTCTAAAGGTTTTTTTTTGCGTTTTTTGATGAGACTGCTTATTTTTGACGCCATAAGCGACAGAGGGATATGAATGTGCAAGTTTGTTATGTGAGACGTGCGATCTTATCCATTGCCTCAGTATCGAACCACTATAAGATAACTTCTCTATAAACTGTAAATTCCTTATTTTTTGACTTATTAACTTCTGCCTATGAATAAATTAGAAAAAAAATATGTCAAAGACGGTCTAGCCGCTTACTAGAAAAATAATTACGAACACACGTACACCGGATTTTTTATATATATATATATAATCGACTACCGTTAACATTGTAATTAGTATACATATACTGGAGTAGTTTTTGCATAACCGGTTCAATAAATGTAAAATTATATGCAGATTGAAGTTTATTTGCAAGCTCTAACGAGGTTGACGATATGCATTTATAATTATGTTTCGTTTATTGATATAATCTGTGCCCGTGGCTTTTAACTTTTTAAATGGAAGCCGTTTTTATTTAAGTAAAACTCCTTATGGGCCCTCATCACCTAGTCGTTCTGTAGCACTTAACTGAATGGGGGTGCCATTGTTGGATATAATATAATAAGCTTTGTATATGTCCAACTTGTTATTTGCGATGTTATCCAGCAATAAAAAGTTAAAAAAAAATCTGATCGGCAACTTTTTTGTGTGACAATGCAGTGGTACCCACCATGTAAATACTGTGTTGGGTACAGTGTTCAAAACACACCGGCTTACGGCCGATCACTGAAGTTAACCAACGTTGGGTGCGGTCAGTACTTGGATGAGTGATCGTCCGATTATGCCGCGTGACGTTGGTTTTTTGTTGTATTTTTATAATTTAAATGTTTCTTCGTATTTAAAAAAGTTTCACTTCTAGCGTATGTCTATATAACATATGTTTTTCTTAATCTTTGAGGATAATGAGGGTATCGGAAAAAAACTTTTCGTAGTAGGATTTTTCGTAGATGACTTATTTTTATTATTTCTTATTTTTAAATAAGCAGCTTATTTTTTGGATTCGATAGGTTCTTTGTCATTTTTTAATACCCAACGAAGTGGGCGGAATTCGGTTACTTTTATTTTATAAAAGTAATTGTATACCTGTTATCAAATTAACTTATTTCACATGCTATAGTAGTAGTATCCAGACACACCGACATCTGTGTGTACTATACCGACGTGACTGATGCGGTTAGTAGGTTCATTCATCGGGCTGTGGACGCTCCGGCCCGAGACATTGTTGATTATAACCTAGAGATGGCCATAAAGGGTTCACAAAATGCCACCGCCATAAACTCGATAAAATTGAAAATTAGAATGTATGGTTAATGCTTTTTTTATAATTTTTTTTTTTTTACTTTTTTTTTCGCTGTTTCTGTTTTAACTTTAACATTTTCTTGAGTTATACTCTGTAAAATATAGTAAGTATGCCATAAACACCTATAATTAAGATTCAAATGAAATCAAATCAAAAATACTTTATTCAGTTTAGGCCCTAATAAGGCCCTTATGAACGTCAAAAACTACCACCGGTTCGGAAACAACCCAGTAATCGAGAAGAACCGGCAAGAAACTCGATCGGGTCAAATTTCCAATACATCATACAATAGCTTATAGTGGATGCATAGAGAGGAGTCAATTCCAGACATCACTGTCGTTCACATACTGATCCACTTTATAATATCCTTTTGACACTAGAACCCGCTTGACGTGGCGCTTAGATTTGCAGTCCGGCAAATCGGTAACATGTTTTGGGACTTTATGGTAATACCTAACACTATTACCTAAGAAACTATTACTGGTTTTGTTAAGTCTGAAACATGGGCCACCAGTTTATCATAGTTTCTAGTATTTAGATTATGCCGGTCTTTTACTAAATTCAGTTTTTCAAAGTTTTAACGGACATACATTAAATTATCAAGAATGTATTGGGAGGGTAGAGTTAAGATACCGAATTCCTGGAACTTCGTTTTTAATGATTCTCGAGGTCCCATATTATATATAGCTCGAACTGCACGTATTTGTAATAAAAATATGGTGTCTACCTCAGCAGCCGTACTCCACAGCAGAATACCATAAGACATTATGCAATGGAAGTAAGCGAAGTAGACTAACCTAGCAGTGGCAATATCTGTAAGCTGGTGAATCTTTCGTATTGCGAATGCAGCAGAACTTAATCTGCTCGCCATTTTTTTAATGTGAGGGCCCTATTGTA
The DNA here is from genome assembly GCA_014332785.1 of Antheraea mylitta. Taxonomy (NCBI): domain Eukaryota; kingdom Metazoa; phylum Arthropoda; class Insecta; order Lepidoptera; family Saturniidae; genus Antheraea; species Antheraea mylitta. The sequence goes on along the minus strand of JACEII010000157.1, from coordinate 863,425 downwards.
ATTTAGAATCGAATGTAATTCCTAAGAATACAGTATTGTCAACTAACCGTACTAAATTCCCTTCGTACTTGATTCTACTATCAACCTGTTTAACATTGGGTAAAGTAAATCTTATACATTTCGTTTTATCTGCATTTAACAATAGATTATACGCAAACCAATGACAAATTTCATTTAAAGTATTATTCAGATGCCCAACCTCTTAATCTATCCTTTTCACTTTAAATATTAGAGAAGTATCGTCCGCAAAAAGCACCATGTCAGCAGAGTTGTTAACCGCTAGCTGTAGAACGTTTATATATACTATTAAGAACAAGAACGCCCCAAAAATGGACCCCTACGGGACACCAATACGCACAGATTGCACTTATATCAAGTCTTAAAAATGCACGTAAGTACACGTTGTTGGTGTTTCAAAATAAATAACGTCATTAAAAATCCCTTCTAAAATAGTTAAATAACACCATTAAAAAACAAACAAATAAAAATAATAATAATAAATAAAAAAACACCCAATAGTTAAATTTACTTTACCTAAATTTTTGATATGTACAATAAATCAAACCAAAGCAAAAAAAAGGAGTCTGCAGAATAGAAGAAAAAAAAAAGTTACGCCTATTTAAAGTACGTATTCGATTTATTGCTCGTAACGGCTTTTCATCTTTTCTCTCATACCTTTTATTTATGGCGACAGTAGCTATATACCATTAACATGCGAACTGCGTATAACTTGCAACACCAGGGGAGTCGCAAGTGCGTTGCCAGCCTGTGTTTGAATGACTGGGTAAGGGGGAGGAAAGGAGCGAGGGGAGCGGAGGTGGGTTTGAACGAAATGCAACAATGCAAGCACTGTTACCTCGCGACGGTTTTATGAGAGAGGGTGGTGTTACCCAGGGCGAGCCGACTCATTCACGCTGAAACTAATAATAGCTTCGGCTACATACCTACGTAATTATAGTGTGAATTATTTAAATTTCATAGTTTGTAAACTGATATGATTAACAGTAGCCTCTCTTTCACTCTGAACAATAATTATATACATTTCTATACAGTTTATTAATGTACTAGCCTCTGCCCGCGACTTCGTTCGCGTGGAATAGTTACTTTGGGCTAACGTTAACACGCAGTGGAAGCTCTCAAGGGAAAAAAAAAAACGATTTTGAAACATACTTCATTGGTGCTCCGATCCTATTGGTCTTAGCGTGATGATATATAGCATATAACCATCTTCGATAAATGAGCTATATAACACTGAGAGAATTTTTCAAATCGAACAAGTAGTTCCTGAGATTACCCGCTACAACTTCACAACGTCACTATACTACTAGTATACTACTATATAATACTACTAGCTGTTGTTACCCGCGGCTTCGCACACGTTTTTTTATATATTAAATAAATTTCAAATTGTGATCACACATCTAGTGTAAATTACAATAATACTCTTTCAAAAATATTTGTAAGTAACACACGCACATCATCTACTGTAACAGGTAACGTGTACATTATATATGTACATTGTACATTATATTTATCATCAGCCACATAACTGGAACTTTACTATATACCACACTCAGTGCTCACTTACACTATATAAGAAATTAATGAACATATTAAGCTAAACATTATCAAACAATATGTGTTAAATCTTTTATTATATAGATATAATATGTTCATAGTGTCGATATAATTAAGTTATTATTATACCTTGCTATAATTTAAATCGCATATAAACATGCGACTTTCAATTATATTTATTTTTGGAGTCCAGTACAGCGCACGTTACACGCGCATGTTTACAGTGAACAACATATTTTTGATTAATTTCACACGGAACGAATGCACAGATAACAGTTCACTACAACTCAGTTCTGTTCACTACATAGTGTAAAACAAAGTCCTGTTCCACGTCTGTCTATATGTCTGATCGCGATAAGATCAAAAATTATAAAACGCCTCTTCATGTCGTTTTCACTAATATATAAAATTATTCTTGGGCAAGGTTGGTTTAGGTATAGTTTGTCTTATTATCAGGGCGGGCAACGTTTGCTGAACCCGCTACCTTAAAATAAAACAGCTAATTAGTTACTTATTTGCCCGTAAAATGGCCGTTCAAATATTACTTGTAGTCCGGTGAAGCTATTAAGACCTTGCTAGATCAATAGCGCAGTCATTTCTAAGAAAAAAAACTGTTCTAATAGGTCCAGCCGTTTCGGAAATTACCGAAAACAAATAAAAAAACAGACGTTCGACAGAATTAAAAAAAAATTGATATTTGTAGCATCACATACATATATATTCACCAAAAAGTATTTATTTTAATATTACATACACACACTTTATTTTTATAATACGTGATATGTCACAAACAATTGGCAGTATGGGTTAATTCCTTCGACTGTCTTATTGGACGAATATTATTACTACTAAAGTTTTTGAATAGCAACACAAAATAAACTTTAGAAATGTTTGCACTATAAACGTAACACGTATAATGAAAAATTGCAGACAAGACTAACGTAGAATAAACTTTTTGAGTAGGAACACAAAATAAACCATGAAAATATTTGCGTAGAATGTTATCGCGTTACCATGGCAACGCATATAATACTGACATTAACACGCAGCGCTAGCTTTCAAAATAGCCATAAACAAACAAATTGAGAAAACATGTCAAAGGGCTCATAGAATCTGAAAAATATATAGCCTATAACCATCTACGATTAATTCCGCGTCGAATGGTTTTGGTTTCATGCTGATCGTTTCAGTAGTTTTCGAGTTTACCTCGGACAAAGAAAACAAACTTTGCTTATATATATATGATATTAAATGTTAATTATAATGTTATATTATATATTAATTAATGTATAAGACGTATAATGGGCTGCATAATCTCAATACAAAATATGAATATTAGATGTACACAGGCTCTTATACTACGCGTCGCTAGTTAGCAAGCGAAATACAATCGCCCACGCTCACTAGAAGCATATTATGACACGAAATATTAATTAATTCCCGCCAGAAATAACCACTCAACGTGCCTAAAGCAGTTTTTACTCTAAAAATGTATTTTCTTTAATTGCGCAATTTAAAATAAAAATCCACGTAAAGAATCTGTGTCCGAGTCGGAATGGGTACACTAGAATTGCAAAGAACAGGTTTTCAAGTCCCGAAACCCGCGCTTACGCAATACTCGCGAAGTGACATACCTTTGTATTGCGGGCGTTTGTTGGGCATTTTTTTTTTGCTTTACACGTACATATAAATACTACTAGTTGCGTGTTTGGCCGTGTGTGTGCCGGCAGAGTAGAATAGCAGCATCCATTCCATATCTTCCCGTGTGTATCGTAAAAAGCGATTAAGGGTGTGCGAGATAGTACCGACCCTTTGTATTTTCTCACATGGATACTGT
>JACEII010000157.1:835914-855010 GCA_014332785.1 Antheraea mylitta | reverse complement strand
AACATGCGCATCTACACGACCCCTAAGCGAACCTCGCGGTGCTGTCCATAGAATCCATTTCGAAACCTCTAGTCGATGCCCGTGTTTGTGCGAGTGTGCGTTTTTAACCGACTTAAAAAAAAGGAGGAGGTTATCAATTCGACTGTATGTTTTTTTTTTTTTTATGTTTGTTACCTCATAACTTTGGACTGGCTGAACCGATTTTGAAGATTCTTTTTTTATTTGAAAGCTAGTGCTTCCCGTGTGGTCCCATTTTTTCGAGCGTTTGTTCGTAGTTTACGTACTGTGTCTCATATTTATACTGTGGCATATGTGTCAGTGAATTGCAGAAAGCCATTGCAACCACTCATTACGTACTGTGTCGCCGGCGGCTTAGAAAAAATCAAATAAAACCATGTTAGTAAAGCATTTTGCAAGAGTGCTAGTTAGATACTTTTCAAAGAGGTTTAGATAACTTTTTTTTTACTTTATCGGTGTTATTTATTACAAAGAGGTTAAACATTTTTTTTTTATTGTGATAGGAGGCAAATAAACTGGTGGGTCACCTGATGTTAAATGCTCACCCACCACCGTCTATAGAGACCAGTAACACCAGAGGAGTCACAAGTGTGTTGCCAGCCTGTGTTGGTGAGGGAGGGGGAGGAGAGGTGGACTTCCGGCGCTCTCACTGACCGATCGAAACGCAACAATGCAAGCACCGTTACTTCACGTCGGTGTTTTTTTTATTGTAGCACGGCAAAATGACTGCATTATGCCTGATGGTAAGCGCAGTGCAATCCAAAAATAATAGCGACCACCGATTGACACATTATCCATCGTCGGTCGCCACTATCATGCCGGCCTGCAAAAAAGCTGGATATGCACAGGCTGATCCCGAAATGCGACCCGCAGAAGCGAATCACTATTACGGGCTTTTTCACCATATACATGGTGGCTGCGACCCAGTCATGCTGTAAAACCCTACCACCCCGCTTTCGCCGTTGCCTCGTTCGTTGATCAGCAGATCAGCAAATAACATCATAAGACTTGAGACACCCAAGCCAATCTCACCTGCACGTGGTGATGTTGGCTTGGGTGTCTCAAGTCCTATGATGTTATTTGACACCTCTTACAACCCAAGTTTCTGTGTGTCGGGTGGTACTACCCCAGCGAGACGACGCATTCAAGCTGAAATCAGAAATAGTTTCAGCGTGGCTCTACCACCTACTTTATACTATATATGCTGACCAATGAGCCGTAACCGGTTCTTGTAAGTTTTTCATAGAAATTTCTATCATAATGTCTATATTGTTATTGGAAAAAAAATACAGCCTGTATATCGTCGAGAGATTATCAGAAAAAAATATTTTATCCACGCTACAATAAGGTTGACAATTTTTCGGCGTGTAATTTTAATCAAGAATTAACTTTGCACGACCGACTGCTGACATTGATTACGCAATACTCACTTTTCCGGCCGTTGCGTTACCGAGAAAGGTTAAGAATCGATATCACAATATAATGTATACAAATTTAGGTATCTCTCGGTCGTTCTTCGTGGTATAACTTGTCTGGTTTGCATAAGTAACTTCTTTTTGTGTAAATAAAATTAAATGTTTAAACTCGTATCGGGTACGGATATATAAAAGATTTTAACGAAATCCGTTTACGTGTTTTTATACTGTTTAGGGCCATTCAAGTATTACGGAAGCAGATTTTTTGTAATTTCAGACCGCCCCTCCCCTCTGGTCAGCAAAAGTAAGCAATGTTCCTAACCCACCCCCATAACTACATAAACATTTATATAAGTACATTTAAATCTGTACTAATTCAGTAAATAAATATTGCTGACGTAATTACCGTCCAAACCCCCCAACACCCATGTTTTTTTTTTTATTGTAGTACGACAAAGTGACTGCACTATACCTGATGGTAAGCATAGTACAATCCAAAAACAGTGGCGACCACCGAGAGACAGATCATCCATTGTCGGTCGCCGCTGTCATGCCGGCCATAATGACGAAAGTCACCTGGTACTGGATATGCACAGGTTGATCCCGAAACGCGACGCGCAAAAACGAGTCACTATGACGTGCTTTTTCGCCATGTACATGGTGGTTGCGACCCAGTCGGGCTATAAAACCCTACCACCCCACTATCGCCCTTGCCTCGTTCGTTGATCAGCAGGGTGCACCACGTGCAGGTGAGGTTAGCTTGGGTGTCTCAAGTCTTAAGAAGTTACTCGACACCCCTTACACCCCATGTCATCAAAAATAAGCAAATCAAGGAACCCCTCTCCCCCATCAGTGCTTACATAAGACTTGAATGACCCCTTATAGTGCGGTTATAATAATAGTACTGTTAAAACCAAAGGTCGCGTGGTCTACGGACTTGTTGCGTCTCGCGATCTAGGAGAAAGGGGGAGAAAACTGGGTAGTTCCAGAGGACGCCAAAATCTTAAAAAAAAAATAACGTTAAATCGTAAAATATCATTAAAAAAAGAGCCGTCACGGGACACCAGGCGGATGTGTAACATCGAAATTGTTTTGTATAATTTATGCATGAAAGAATACATTATGACAGGAGTCAGTTATGGCATAATGAAAAGATAAAGTATTATAAATTTGTTCCATAAAATAAATAACTGTTTATATATTTGATTACATAAATATTAATATTTATTAAACACAAAATACAAAAATTCAATTAGCCGCAGACGCGGGGTGTTCGGCGGGATTTATCAAAGGACGCTAAATCGTCGGCGCGTACGAGTAACATTAGTAAAACGAGTGACCGACAAAACAGTTTGAATCTTATGTTTATACGTATAGGGTTGCAAATGTTTTTGAGTGTTTCGTTAATAGTGTAAAGTTCGTGTTTTGCGTCGCCATGCCAACAATCATGTTTACCCTCCGTCAACAGATGTTAACGTTGTTAACATCTTGTTACATCTTATTAACATCTGTTAACGTCTTGTAGGTGATAGAGCCCCGCTGAAGCTATTTTTGGTTTCAGCATGAATGGGTCGGCTCCACCGGGGTAGTACCACCCCTCTCACAGATAACCGACGTGAAATAACAGTGCTTGCATTGTTGTGTTTCGTTCGGTCAGTGAGAGAGCCGGAGGCCCACGTCCCTACCTCTTTCCTTCTTTCCCTTTTCTTCCCTTCCCCTTTCTCCCATATACAGGCTGGCAACGCACTTGTGACGTCCCTGATGTCGCTAGTGTCTATGGACGGTGGTGATCACTTAACATCACGTGACCCACCAGTTCGTTTGCCTCCTTTGATATAAAAAAAAACTTCATGAACAGCGAGCGAATTCTAGTTTGGATATAGTGGAGAATTTAAAATCGTGACAATGTATATTTTTTTCTAACTTTCTTTTTGTATAAAATTGATGTAAAGTTAAAGTCTAATTAAACTTTAACCGATTGCAAAAATGGCGGCGTCATTTCAATCGCAAAGCTACGATTCAATCTAACGATGGGGTCAGATATAGTGTGCTATTTTATGACACTAAATTGTGTTCGTATTATCTTAAGAATCAGCAGTGCGATTTATTTATTATTTATTTACAAAAATGGATAATGCAACAGTCAACAGTTTGGTGAATAATATAATAACAATAATAATATGAAGTAAACTAGACTGAAAACCTACAACGCTTTATTACATCGATACAACTTACACTATAGTGAAAAATTAAAATTATATGACATTAAATATTGAAGAATATTTTACAAAAAAAAAAGAATAAATGAAGGAGTGAAAATAAATTGATTTGTAAAAATGAGAAATATAATTAAGAATATTGTAATACTAGCCTCTGCCCGCGACTTCGTTCGCGTATAATAGATACACTAACAGTAACAGGCAACAGATCTCAAAAGAAAAAACATCCCGATTTTGAAATATTTTTCATCTGTGCTCCGCTCCTGTTGGTCTAAGCGTGATGATATATAGCCTATAAACCATTCTCGATAAATGAGCTATATAACACTGAAATAATTATTCAAATCGGAACAGTAGTCCCTGATATACCCCCAACAACGACACAAACTCATAAACTTTACCTCTTTATAATATTAGGATAGGTAATTCACTAAATGATGTTTAATTAATCATGGATAAAAAATGTTTTTTATTGTCCATATGAATTAAAAAACTTGACGGTCAAATATGTCTAATGAGATGTGCTTGGATGCGAGTTTATTGTACAAGCGAGTTACACGTATAATTTGATTGCAGTAAGAAGTATTATTCTTGTAGGTTTTAAAGATAGTTAGGAAATCTATAATCAGAATTGGTGTTAAAATTTAGAGAGTCTAGCAAGGTCTCGCTTCTGCGCGTCGCGTTTCGGGATCAGCCTGTGCATATCCAGTACTGGGTGACTTTCGTCATTATGGCCGGCATGACAGCGGCGACCGACAATGGATAATTTGTCTCTCGGTGGTTGCCGATGTTTTTGGATTGTACTATGCTTACCATCAGGCATAGTGCAGTCACTTTGTCGTGCTACAATAAAAAAAAGGAGGAAGATGAGTTAAGATTGTGTAGTTATTTGTGATTTTTTTTTTGAACTGACTACACTACTAGCCTAACTAGGTTATCACAGCTTCACCGGACTATAATTTGTGAAGAAATACTAGATCATGTTATTTCTAAGCGCAATTATATTGTTTTGAATGAATGCTTCATTTGGTTCGTTTGGGGAAAAATTATGAGAGTGAATTGTTTAAACCGACACATAAACGCGACACCATGAAGTTAGTTGGTAATTATCATTTAGTGAGAACTAACATGGAAGTGGTAAAGCCACGCTGGAGCTATTATTGGTTTCAGCATGAATGAGTCGTCTGCTCGCCCGGGGCACTACCACCGGACCTACAGAAACAGCAACGTGAAATAACAGTGCTTGCATTGTTGCATTTCGTTCGGTCAGTCAGAACGCCGGAGGCCCACCTCCCCTCTCCCTTTCCTCTCCTCTCACCATTTCCCTCTTTCCCCCATTCCCCCTTAACACAAACTAGCAACACACTTGCGACTCCATTGGAGTTGCTAGTGTCTATGGACGGCGATAATCACAACGTCAGTTGACCCGTCTGTTCGTTTGTCTCCTATTATGTAAAAAAATAATAAAATCTATATATATTCAAGGGAGTTGTTCAAATATATATTAACTGGTGGGCCCGGCGGACGTTGTTCTGCCCTGATAATAACAGAACCTTAACAAATTATAATCCTAAATCTTTCTCATGAATCAGTTCATTATCTACTGGTGAAAACCGTATGAAAATTCGTTGAGTAGTTTTTGAGTTTATCGCAAAAAGTCAAACAGACAGACAGACGTGGTAGAGGACTTTGTTTTATAATATACAGTGATATAGACAACCAGCAACAAAATAGTCAGGCCTAAAAAGCAAACGGCAAAGGGCAGATCAAAAGCTCGATGGATGGACGACAGAATCCAATTGACAGGAAGAGAATGGATGGGAAATGCTAACGACAGGGATAAATGGAGGCAAATGATGGAGGCCTATACCCGAAAGGGGCCATAACGTATATAATAATAGTTGCGAAATACCTACTTATGTAACAGTCGTATTCATATTTTTTTTAATGTAAAAAAAACTTTTCAAGTGTCATGGAAATTAATTAAATAAAGGCTTATTTATTATTATTATTATTATAGACTAGCCTCTGCCCGCGACTTCGTTCGCGTGGAATAGATACACTAACGCCAACACTGACACGCAGCAGTTGTCAAAAGGAAAAACATCGCGATTTTGACACATTTTTCATCTGTGTTCCGCTCCTATTGATTGTAGCGTGATGATATATAGCCTATAACCATTCTCGATGAATGAGCTATATAATATTGAAAGAATTATTCAAATCAGACCAGTAGTTCCTGAGACTACCCCCTACAACGCCACAACATCGGAACGTCACAAAATCACAAATTTTACCTCTTTATAATATTAGTATAGACTACTTATATAACAGTCATATTCATATTTTTTTTAATTTAAAAACCTTTTTAAGTGTCTTGGAAATTAATTAAATAAAGGCTTATTTATTATTATTATTATAGATGACCTCTGGAACTGTCTAGTTAATTAATTCTATCGTGTATATAATATTGAAGTTTAGAATAATTCAATGTTACCGGTCAGCCTCGGACATTGCTCAAGGATTTTTCCCGAACCCACCTCGCACGGCGGTCACGGAGCCTAGAAAATGCCCGACCACGGATCAGATTTACAGCGTAATTCATGTCATTTAGAGCGGTGGTCGTTCGCGTACGGCATAACAATCGTACCGGTGTGGATTGAGTCGGGGCACACTCAAGGACGTGTTTCTGTATTCACGGTGCGGCTTTTCCGGGAGCAATATACGACGCTGTTATAATGTAAATAAAATGGTTGAATGTTTACACCGTAGGGGACTTTCTGTACAGCTGGTAACTGTGCCGTATACGCTTCTCTCGTCTTGCATACTGACGATCGCCCGCGACTTAATTAATAACTAATATTATATACACACGAATATGTGTTTGGTTACGCTTTGAAGCCTTGGCTGATCATCGTATAATATGTATGTAGTTTTGTCAGGGATACAGAACAGGACACAGGGTTCACCTTTCGTCCAGAAAAGTACAGTTTCCGAAGAAGTGTAGATGGTAGAGCGACGCTAAAGCTATTACTGTTTTCAATATGAATGAGTCGACTCGTCCGGGGTAGTACCACCCTCTCACAGAAAACCGACGTGAAGTAACAGTGCTTGCGTTGTTGCGTTTCGTTCGGTCAATGAGAACGCCGGCGGCCCAGCTCTCCTCACCTTCCCCATCTCCTCCTCCTCCCTTCCCCCCATCCCCCAACACAGGCTGGCAACGCACTTGCGACTCTACTGGTGTTGCAAGTGTCTATGGACGGTGGTGATCACTTAACATCAGGTGACCCACATGTTCGTTTGCCTCCTATGATATAAAAGAAAAACTTTGAGGTTTCGTACAGTTTCTTGTCAGTGAAAGAATTCCTAAAATCCAGATCAATATCTATTTCCAGAAAATACCTCCTACAAAGCGTATAATGTATGAATAAAATCATTTGCACATATAAATAGAATTAAAATATTTGTTGTTTGTCCGTGTTAATCTCAGAAACTATTGAACCGATTTTGATGCGTATATATATTAAGTTTTTTCTTAGAGGCTAAGTAAGCGGTAGTGATAAAAAAATTAGTAGTTGTAACATAAAATCGATAAGAGTGTTGTGGGCAGAGGCTAAATAATAATGATGTAATTATAATTAAAAAAAATGAAAGGTAGTCTAAAATGTATGCCAATAAAAAAACCTCACAAAACGATAAAACTATATTCTTGAGAACGAAATCGTTGGAACTATTTAGTACTGAATAATATAGATCGTTAGTAGTATAGTAGTGACTTGATTGTATCTCGTATCGGTTTTACGTGTGAATGAATTTGGATCCTAAAACAAACATGAGTTGTAAGCGAATGTCATAGGCATATACGTATATCTAGATAGCTTAGCTTAGGTTAGCTTAGATAGGTCGCGATTTTTGCACGAAACAGGCGACAGCCCAAGCCGAGTTGTGCCGTGCACCCTTGAGTTAGTCGCTCAAACATCCCAAATCGGTTGAGTGCCTTCAGCATTCGCCTCAATAGTTCTGTGAAGCTGTAAAGAGCTTTCTTGGTCAACAGCGTTCTCATTTCATAGGCTTCCTCACAAACGAAGCTATGGACATAATCATCACGCCAACCCACGACACATTGAGGACTTCCAATTGTGAAAAGTTCACAGTTATGTGTTTTACCACATACATGCGACTGTAAAAGAATCACCAATTTTAGTTTTTTTTTTCGAATAGACTACGTTATTGACCTAACTAGGTCTTAACAGCTTCACCGGATACTAAGGCGAGCGCTTAAGATGCTCAGCCGATTTTATTTGACAACTAACTCAAGGTACGGCACACCTCGGCTTGGGATATTACCTAATACTTGTAATTCGCGACCTATCTGAGCTAATCTAAACTAACTATTCATACATATATGAGTCATTGGAACATATATGTGTACCAAGCATACATACCTCAATAACTCTTATATATATTTCGTATCGGATAATTTTCTAAACTATCTCAGTTCGATAAGGGAAAAAATAAAACCCTTCCACTCTTATGTGTAAGTGAGAATGCGTGGATGAATCTACCAATATAGATCATTGTTATGAAGAGAATTTTAATCACGGTAGTAGGGCTTTTTCTAATGCTCGCCTGGCTAATGTAATATCTATAACCACGTTTGGAGGTGTGTTCCATCAGTTATATTTGAGACCCAGCCCTCTCCAGGCTTACCGTGTTTATCACGTAAATCCAAATCGCCATTTAAGATTGGGCGAAATGATGGAAAAGATTCTTAGTTGCTAAAAATATATAAAAAAACTAGCGGTTCCTGCCAACTTTGTCCTGCCTTGATAATAAATAAAAAATCCTAAAAGTCAACCCGGTAGTGTGACCTATCGGGTCACATTGTGAATCTAAATTATTCTCGGATCGACTGAAACACGCACACAAAATTTCACCAAAATCGGTCCAACCGATTTGGAGGAGTTCAGTGACATACAACACGTACAGAAGAAATCTATACCAATATTATGGTAAAGTTTGTGAGTTTGTGACGTTGTGAGTTTGTGACGTTGTAGGGTGTAATCTCAGAAACTACTGGCCTAATTTGAGAAATTCTTACAATGTTATATAGTTAATTTATCGAAGAAAACTGTAGGCTATATAATATCACGCTAAAACCATTAAGAGCGAAGCACCAATGAATAATATTTAATAATCGTGATTTTTTCACTCTTGAGAGCTTTCGCTGCGTGTTAGCGTTAGTCAAAAGTAACTATTCCACGCGAACGAAGTCACGGCCAGAGGCTAGTTTATGTATAAAGATAAACAAAATCTGCTAAAAAAATCGGTAAATCTTTATCCATTGTTTGTTTATAATTCGGTCCATTCGGTTATGAAATTTCATTATGCACAAGTTTCGCTCTGGAAATAATAAACGGTCGAATTTTTTTCCATATCTTAAGCAATAAAATTAATGTGGACTTGATTAAAATTTGATATTGATTTTAAATTGCTGTTTTTGTGTTGCGACACTCGTTGTGCTTGCGGACACAGAGCGATGCGATGCTAATGTTAGCTAACGTGAAGCGATGTTTTTGTTAAATTTTGTACTAATGTCAAAGAGGCAGAAATAAAACGTTTTCATTTTTTTTGTCATAATAATTATATTGATATAAACAGTAATCTTGTAAGAATTTTTATTGTGAATCGATCGCTTGAAAATAAACCAAAATTTGTATACGAAATGACCTTCCCAACAGATTTTATTTTATAAATAGTCATTTTATTAAATACTAGCTGAACCTGCGACATCGTCTGCGTCGTTTTTTGTCTCGATTGTTTTTTTATATCTCTAAAGGATTGGGGAAGGTTTTCGAGGAAAGTTCCAAGGCGGCTTGATTTTTTTCGACTTTTCCAACAAATCATGTTATATTTCAACCGATTTACAAAAACATATTGATAAATTATAAAAATATAAAATACTCTTTTAGATTATCGCAAACAAACACAGAAAGACGCGACGTACGACTTTATGTTATAATATGTATTGATCAAAGGTTCACACGCCTATCGAGTTACGCATTTCTAAATAGTAGAGTTCACTCACATAAAACTATTTCATAATTTATAAAGCCTTTGCATGAGTACGATGACATAATAATGATGATCTACGAATCGTGTAATACACAGATTATCAACTGTCAAAAGAACACGTACAAAAACAAACGAAAAACATGTTTTGAATTAATTGTATTACATTTGAAAAATACGACGCGTAATTAGTCCTTCTTGAAATGAAAATTATGTGACTTACAATTTTTCTGAATAACTAATTATAAACGATCGGTACTATGTAAATATATTTTTTTTAATTGTTGCCTTCATAAAATGGGTATTGTTACAATATAAAATACAATTGTTTTTCAATAATTTTACCCTTAAAAAATATAGTTTATATATATTCCCCGCCGGGGGGTAGTATCATCCTCTGAAAACCGACGTGAATTAACAGTGCTTGCATTGTGTCGTTTCGTTCGGTCAGCGAGAGCGCCGGAGGACCACCTCTCATCCCCTCCTCCATCCCCTCCCTCTCCCCTCGAATACTGGCTGGCCACGCATTTGCAACTCCCCTGATGTTGCTATTGTCAATGGACGGTCGTAAGCACTTAACAACGGATGACCAACCTGTTTCTTAGTTTGCCTTCTATGATATATATAAAAAAAATTAAAACGGTATCAGTAGTATCGAAAATCGGATCGATTATTAATATAGCTACTATCAATTATATAATCGCTTCGCTTTTGATGGAATGCGTGTCCGCGTACTAAAATTTTGATACAAAAAAAATTATACAATAAATCCACACTGACAATATGCCTTTTCATATTTTTAAATTAACCTTGTTCAAGATACAGGATAATATGTAATTTGTGTTCAATTGATTCTTACTATATATATATATATATGTATATATATAAATAAATTGTACATTGTGTCTGGTTACACCGAAACGTTTGCGTCGTGAATGTCGAAACCGAAACATGAATTACTCTGGTAACCGTGTCAAGGCCGACATCGCACGTGGTCTATTAAGTTACCACTGTATTGTCAACAAAATGGACCTGTGAAAATGCCGTAGGAAAAACATTACCTTCGTAAGATATTACGCTGTATCTAATTTTTATTACATTTTGTATATTTAGCACACCGGCATAATGATTATATAAAGGACTAGCTGTTCCCGCGACTTCGTACATGTATAAAACGGTGATCTATACGTAATTAAGTCCAGTTACTTATGTATATTTCTCTCGTAGGTACTTAAGCCGCGTCGTCATTAAAATTACAATAAGTGTTGATAGAGTGGACCGATTTTAATTAAACAAAAACTAAGTTATTCTTGAAGATATGCTTTATGATTAAGGGTTTTATTGTGAACCCAGTACTTTAGCAGTGGCGCGTGTTTATACAAACAGACAGACAGATAAATAGATGGACAGACATTTGTAATTGAGATATAAAATACAACGCGCTATCTGGATGCAATATATTTAGAAGCGCGGTAGTCGACTCACGCGTAAAACGCCTCCCCTGGACAGGCTCTAAGAGTTAGGGTAATAATAATAATCTACAAAGTACATAAATGTCACTGTTATGTTGTTATTTTGTCCAATTTTTTTTCTCGCTCGTATAAATAAATACTCCAGTTTTCGACTATAAATTCGAAACGTATGATTGCCCTGAGTAACTACTTAGCGAAGTTTAAATTGAGCTAAGAATAAGGCTGAGTATAGTCCGGTGATGCTTTACTGCCCGTCAGGCTATTAGCGTAGTCAGTTCGAAAAAAAAAAGTGTATTTGTACTTATGTACACGCGCTAGAAGTTATACTTCTTTGGCGTAACAAGATAAAAATCTTTTAAACATTTTAACTTTCGCCTTATTCTACGTTTGTAGAAAAAACAACACTAACAATAGAAAAAATACAAAGTAACAAAATGTTGACTATAGCTAACTTATGGGTGTCGGTTTTTCGTGACGGTGTAAGCTCGTATCTTAAAAATTTACTCTTGTAATTTTCCCTAACGCACCCAAAGAAGTATAACTTCAAAAATCCTAACTGTTCTACTAAGTCAAAGAAGGAAGTTACCTAATCGAATATTAGAATATACGCCAACCACCAGGACGAAAATGTGGAGTCGTTTGAGGCACAGTTCACATAACAGACAGTTTGGAAACTCTCTATAAACGCTCGAACCGGCACACTCACACCAACATGCGCATCTACACGACCCCTAAGCGAACCTCGCGGTGCTGTCCATAGAATCCATTTCAAAACCTCTAGTCGATGTGTTTGCGTGAGTGTCTAGTTTTCCAGCATTTGTTCGTAGTTTTCGTACTGTGTCTCATATTTATACTGTGTTTGAGGCCTTAACCAACTGTCACCGTATCGAGGTGTTCGTATTTAGTATCTGACTCTACCTCGGTACGGTATGTGTCGGCGGTTTTTTGCCTGTTCCGAATGTTTCAATGCCCGGGGGGGACATTTTTTTGTCGCACCCACAACTGGTCCGCTCGGACGTCTGCCATTATTGATGGGCGTATTTGAGAGATGGACCGTGTGGTCGCGTGTGGTGGAGAGGGGACCGGGTAAAGCGAAAAAATCGAGGTACGTTGACTTCAACGCATATGGTTTGGGTTTAGAAGGCATAGGAGTTATTAGTAATTGACTTTTTGCGTAGCAATAGATATGTTATGTCGTATAAGTTGGATTGCAAAAAAAGGCAACGTTTCAAGCTATTATATTACACTAGTGATTCTTGACTCGTTGGTTTACATCTTCAATATATAAAAAAACTCAATCCATTTTTATGACATTTTGAATTTATATATAACTAGCTGTGCCCGCGAATTCGTCCGTGTGGAACCGAATTTAAAAAAAACAGTGAAAGTATTAAGTACTTTATTGTACTTATCTACTCTTATCTTACGCCGTGTCTTCATTAAAATTACAATAACTTTTGATAGAGTGAACCGATTTTAATGAAACCAATACTAAGTTACTCTCGAAGATATGTTCTATGATTTATTTGTATAGTGTGGTTCTATTGTGAACCCAGTATTTTAGCAGTAACATTCATACAAACAGACAGACAAACATTTCTAAAAATGATTTAAATGTATTATATTACTTATTCCTAGACATCTGAAACAATTTTTTTTTTCACGAAAATCGGAATTTACTTTCTTATAATGTGTATAGATTTGGTCCAATTTGAAAGATATGATAATATATATTTCGATTAATGGCCCCAATAACAAATTAAATGATTGTCAATGTTGATTATTGTTATTAATTGTAAGTTTCATCAGTGTCGAATAGATGGCGCTTTAAATTAGTTTGTTGACAGAAAAATGTAGGACCGACTGTTATACATATCTCATCGCCACGTTGTAATTTTGAAATAATTTTGCCAAGGTAACGCGTGGTTGTGTCAGCTAGTCTATATAGAGATAAAATAAAAAAAAAAGAATTACCGATTTCAATATTAATTAAAAACCCATAAGGCACTAAAAAGCGGAAAATAAATAGTTTATCAAATTAACCAAATTAAATAAGACATATTAATATGTGTGCTACCTAGAGATGCATTGCAAGTCGGTGCCTTTGTACCTATGTAGATGATATGATTGTTGGTTGGCACCGACTTTTAATAAACTTCTAACGACTTCTAAAAAACATAAAAAAAATACAGATAAATTGAGAACCTCCTCCTTTTTTTGAAGTCGGTTAAAAAGAATAATTAATTGACTGGAAAATGACAAATTTCCATACAAAGTTTCATCCCCACTTTCACCAGCTTAGGGGTTAAATTTTCTAAAATTCTTTTTTTTTGTGCACACCTACAGTGTAAAAGGAATCCGCGTGCAAAATTTCTCGGCCCTAGCTCCAGTAATGTAGGCTGTACGTATGTTTGTTATTCAGTTATTGTAGTATTAAATAGGTAACCAGAAGATAAATTTGAGCGCGTTGATGTCTAATGTATGACATATGGCAAAATTATTTTCCGAGTGCCTGTAAGTCTTTATATTTTTAATAAATTTGTAAATGTTCTTAACAAAAGAGTATATAAAAAAATAGTTTTTATCTTAATGGTTCTTTTAATAGTTAAGTGACTTTGATTTGAAGACACATGTATTTAAAATGTAAATGATTTATAAATAAACATAGAATTTTTTACGATGTAACCTTAAAAAAGAGGTTTTTAATTAAAACGGAATTTATTTACCGTAGTATATAGTAAGTTACATTGTAGAATATATATTTTTTTATGTCATAGGAGGCGAAGGAACTGGTGGGTCACCTGATGTTAATTAATCACCACCGTCCATAGACGTCGACAAAACCAGAATAGTCACGAGATGGGGAAATGGGGGATGGAAGGGAGAAGGGGGAGGTGGATCTCCGGCGCTCTCACTAATCGAACGAAACGCAACAATGTTACGTTCACGTCGGTGTTTCTGTGGGTTGGGTGATGCCACCCCGGACGAGCCGACCCATTCATGCTGAAACAAGTAATAGCTTGCGTGGTTCTACCACCTACAAATATAATGTATATTGTAGAATATGGTAATTGGGTTCGGTAGAATTTGTAACCGCCATACATAAGTTGTAAACGCCACTGAACGCTAAACGTATCGCATACTGGTATCACCCGCTGTGTATACAGTTATTAGTTTATGCTCGCGACTTTGAACGCGTTCACGTATAATTCATGTATCTCTCTGGAGTAGTACGTTTTTTTTCTCTGGATAACAAATAAACTATGCCCTTTTCTGTACCCCTAACAACCGAAAAACGCTGCTAATCCCTTTCAGATATAACAAAACAATTGATATAATAAACAACGCAGACCAAGTCCCAGGAGTCAGTTAGTATTTAATAAAATGTCTACATATTTATAAAATAAAATCCGTTCGGAAGGTCATTCCGTATATAAGTTTTGGTTTATTTTTAATCGTTCGGTTCGTAATAAAATTCTTAAAATATTAGTGTCGATTACTAACACGATGCTTACTGATATACTGCCTGTTTATGATCAAGGCTTATGTGGTTATATTTGTGCGTCCGGCTTTGTGTTGTGTTTGGTATATAGTACGTATAGTAAATTTTTGTAGATGGTAGTGCTGAAGTATTACTGTAGTATTACTGGTTTCAGCATGAATGGGTTGGCTCGTCCGGGGTAGTACCACCCGACACACAGAAATAGACACGTGAACGTATCAGTGCACGCATTGTTGCGTTTTATTGTAGATGCAGTACTGAAGCTATTATTGGTTTCAGAATGAATGGGTCGGCTCGTCCGGGGTAGCACCACCCGACACACAGAAACACCAATGTGAACGTAACATTGCAGATACATGACATAAATGCGAGAGAGAGAGAGAGAGAGAGCGTATTACGTTTTTCCTTACGTGACGACTTCTAAAATTCAACTCCAATCGCAAGCCGCTTTGAACTCTGTTCTAATGCTATAAATGCGGGTGTGGTACTTTTTTTTTATTTGTTACCGAGGAACCGCTAGTTTTTTTATATATTTTTAGCATCTAAGAATCTTTCCTATCATTTCGCCCAATCTTTAATGGCGATTTGGATTTACGTGATAAACACGGCAAGCCTGGAGAGGGCTGGGTCACAAATATAGCTGATGGAACACACCTCCAAAAATTGTTATAGATATTCCATTAGCCAGGCGAGCATTAGAAAAAGCCCTACTACCGTGATTAAAATTCTCTTCATAACAATGATCTATATTGGTAGATTCATCCACGCATTCTCACTTACACATGAGAGTGGAAGGGTTTTATTTTTTCCCTTATCGAACTGAGATAGTTTAGAAAATTATCCGATACGAAATATATGTAGGAGTTGTGGAGGTATGTATGCTTGGTACACATATATATGTTCCAACAACTCATATATGTATGAATAGTTAGCTAAGGTCTGCTCAGATAGGTCGCGAATTGCCCGTATCAGCCCAAGCCGAGGTGTGCCGTGCACCCTTGAACTAGATGTCAAATAAAATCGGCTGAGTGTCCTAACCGCTCGCCTTAGTAGTCCGGTGAAGCTGTTAAGACCTTGCTGGGTCAATAGCGTAGTCAGTTCGAGAAAAAAAAAAAACCACCTTTAAATGTAAATGATCCTACTTTGTTTATTGATTTTAACAAATGACGATCGATTTGTACTTGAATTTAATAAAATGAATCAGATGGTATATTCTAAAGGTACTCGAAATATATACAAAGAGATGGAGAGAGACGGAGAGAGAAACGTTCAAATATGTAGCACATTATTTTCTGTTGGACCTTAGTAACTATCGCACACTTTAAAAAAATAATCTGTGGTATATTAATAACATTGTCAATATATATTAAGATATTACAAAATGATGCCAAAAATGAATGTTTATAACCTCCATAGTGTAATTAATTTCATTTACTTAAAAATTAATCATAATAGTAAGTTTGACTTCTACCGCGTGTTAACTCTGACTCGATATTTTTAAGTTAATTTCAGAAACCTTTTCATTTCCTTATGTATAACCTGTCTTTCGGTGCTGATATATCTATCTATTAGCGGTCACACCCTGATAATAATAAAAAAACCTTAAAGTTAGACATATGATGTCGCTGACTTTTTATAGGCATTATAAAGCTCTACAACCTCTCTCGAACTCAATCATATATCTCTCATCGTTAAGGTAGCGTTCGTAAGAAACGTTTTCGTTCAACCGTTTCTTCTTCGACTTACTTTGCAAATCCAACTAACACAAAAAAATATTTTTATTTTCTGAGTTAATATATAGCCTATGACACTCAAATAACGTGGCTATCTATTGGTAAAAGAATTATCATAATCGGTTTAGTAGATCCAGAGATTACCCTCTACAACGCTACATACTGACAAGCTTTACCTCTTTATAATATTAGTATAGATATTAAACTTCATCGTTGTATACGTATCTTAGCATGCAAGGAAGTAATATAAACATAAGGTAGAAATAAGCAGATCGCTTAAAATTTAAACCGAAAGTCGTTAATGTAGGGATATAAATAAACCACATGTGAATAAGAGCTCTGGGAAAGCGTGATTGGATTGGTGTTACGAAGTTTTTATTGATGAAAAATATGATGGGATATAGTTAAAATTCTATTTTGCTTTATACATTTTAATTTGTATCACAGCTAGCGGTACCTGCGAACGATGTCCCGCTTTGATAATTTAAAAAAAAATCTAAAATCTAACTGCATTGGCGGATCCAATTGTAAATTTAAACTATTCTCGGATCCACTGGAACACGCACACAAAATTTCATCAAAATCGATCCAGCCGTTTAGGAGGAGTTCAGTGACATACACACGTACAGAAGAAATGTATATATAAATATTAGAAGATAATATTAAAAAGTCGTCTTTTCCATCTCATTATGTTTGAATTGTCACAAAAAGTTACATAGTCATTTTCAGAGAGATTTTTAAAGTAATATTTCTTTTGGCGCGTTAGGGAAAAATGAAGAGAGTAAATTTATACGATGCGCGCGCACCGTCACGAAAAACACCGACACCCTGAAGTTAACTATAATAAACATTTTGTTTCTATGTATTTGTTTTTTGTATTTCATTGTATTAAAACTTTCAATGTATGAAATACATTTTGTCTATTGTTAGTAACGTTTTTTCTACAAACGTAGAACAAGGTGAAAGATAAAATTTTTGAATAGATTTTTATCTTGTTACGCCAAAGAAGTATAACCTATAACGCGTGTACATAAGTAAGTACCCACACTTTTTTATTCACACTTCTCATTTAGTATATTGTAAGTTAAGGTATTGATCTTTATAATTATAATTTGGTCTCTACGATGGTCCGTACAGTAGGAAGTAAAAAATTGCTTTACAGTACTATTATGTCTGCATATTCGAAAATAAAGGTTATACTGTCGACCGCTTGTTTGGATTTAAATACCTACATTTTAATACCATTTTGTTTATATTATTATCTGGGGTTTCAACTTTATGTATAAAATAGTCGTATGTCAGTGTTTCCCTTTGTGGGGCCCACGCCCCACAGGGGGCAATTTGATAGTTAAGGGGGACAATTTAGAAATGGACTCAACGCGACTTTAACCTTTTCGCTTTGGGTTATTTAAATGCAATGCTAGATATCGGTGAAAAATTTAACAAGAAAAGGCAAATTAAAAAAAAAATGTCCTTAATAATTTGTAAGTATACGAGTATTATTAACTGGGTAATCAGAGTCGTCAAGTAAGTTTTTCATTATATGTTTTGAAAATTTACTTACGATGTTTTGATAACAATTTCATAGTGATTTCTTCCAAAACGTATCATTTATGTTTCCTAACAAAACAATTTTAAAAGGTTTCAAAAGGTTAAACATTATGTATGGCGGAGCATACAAATTCTAGAAACGTTAAGGTGGGACATTGCCTATACGAGGTTAGGAAACACTGGTCTATTTGATTAAAAACTTTATTCTTTAGGAGGTAAGGAAAATAAAAAAAATATATTTTAAAATCTTTGCCGGGTGTAGATAAACCTTGTATATAGAGATATAACTAATACTATCTGATGTCATGAACATAGGCTTTGTGACAATTGGAATGCATGTCCTTAAACGCTTAAGAAAGCGTTCGAGCTCCGTTCAACTTAATAATAACTTACTTATATCAAATATTCCGAATAGTTCACAGATATTACAAAAAAAAACAACAAAACAATCACCAACACAGATTATAAAAAAGTACACACAAGTATTTCTTTTTTGTGACAGTCCCTTGTTATAGATTACGCGGTAAAAAATATGATATATTGAATTATTTAAATTCGCGAAACGTGTTCGAACGTCGTTCTTCGCAGACAGACTGGGGTCAGCGCGCGCGCAGGTGTCTTTATGAGACAGATCAATGGTGGACGGCTTTATGCGTTACGAGTTAATTGTTTAATTTTTTTTTTTTATATCTTCAAATCTTATCTGATTATTTTCCGAGATAGGAACTTTCAAGTAGGTATGTGGATGGTTTCATACATGACTGAATTCGCGCGAAGGTGTTTCCGTTCTAGATTTATCGGTTTATTTATAACCTTCGCTGCCCTTATAAGGCGTCGACTCGACGATACGGTGTTTGTGTTATGATATTTCCTCGTTTCCGTTCCGATTTTTCGATTTGTCGTGTTTGTTCTATTTACGAGTCGAAATTTTCCGTGGTATTGTCTTTTGAGGCTTGGTAATAGTTGGCGTACAGAGAAAACGGCGATTAGTATTTTTCAATATATACGTACGAGATATTGTAAAACAAAGCTTTCTGTCACGTTTGTCTGTCTATTTGCGATAAACTCAAAAATTACTAAATTGATTATCACGCTGTTTTCATTTATAGATACA
>JACEII010000157.1:783468-835904 GCA_014332785.1 Antheraea mylitta | reverse complement strand
ACTATGGCGGTTGTTACGCCTCGTGTATGATGATTGCGATCCATACCTTTCTTCATTGTACTTGAAATTACATGAAACATGGATGGTCTTTGTTATATTCCTACCCTTAAAGCTGGACTGCATAGGGAATAAACAGCGTAGCGCAAAAGGAACGCGTATAATTTTCATCCGCATTATTAGATCTTTCCAGTTTATACGGTATTGCCGTATTAATAGATGTGTTTAGGTGGTAGAGCCACGTTGAACCTATTACTATTTAACCTATTCAGTATGAATGGTTCGGCTCGTCGGGGGTAGTATTACCCTTTCACAGAACACCGACGTGAAGTAACAGTGCTTGCATTGTTGCGTTTCGTTCGATCAGTGAGAGCTCCGGGGATCTATACCCTCTCCCTCTCTCCAACCCACACTCGTCCCTCCCTCTGCCCCTCCCTGAAACACATGATGGCAACGCAGTTGCGACTCTCCGGGTGTTGCTAGTGTCTATGGACGGTGGTTGTCACTTACCATCAAGTGACCTATCTCTCCGTTTGCCTCCTATGACATAATATAAAAAAAGCGTTGTGTGAAAAGTTGCTGGTTGAGCGGAGATATGCAAAAACGGATTTATCGATCTTGACGATGCGGGTTTGAATGATACACTTCACTCGTGTCGTATTTTAATATATTGTCAACACTAAACTTTACAATATAAATGTTCGGTGAATCCAATAATTTTTGCATTGAATTTGCGAGGTATCGTTTTTTCGGTACCTCCGCGGTAAGGTTGCAAACGTAAGTGGGTTGAAAGAAAGGAAGGAAGGTGGTGAAAGAGATGATTGTGCGTTCAGAAACATGAAAAGTGGCATGCGCGTCAACACGTGTCCTCCTCTACCAAGCTGAGAATAGTATAAAAACTTTTAGCGTACAAGAAGTAGGGAGTATTCTCGTTCGAAGAATAATGTATATAGCGTCGCTCTTCATTCTTTGTTATTTCTAGGCTTATACGTTTAAACTCATTCTCACCTGATGTTATATGACGATACGAGAGTGTGTTTAGGGTTTAGGGTTTTTTGCTAAGTCTACCTGGCTATTTATCACCCTCAAGTTACGAATCCGTCACTAAGCACTTGTTGGTGTGTTTCGTCAGCTGAGAGACAGTCCCCTCTAGTTTTAGCGTGCTTACGTCCGTGTTGTTTCGTTCTGTACCTATACTTATATTATAAAGAGGTAAAGTTTGTGAACTTGTGACGCATAAACCATTCTCGAATCCACTAAAACACGCACACAAAATTTCATCAAAATCGGTCCAACCGTTTAGGAGGAGTTCAGTGACATGCACACGTACAGAAGAAATGTATATATAAAAATTATATAGCTGAAGAATGTGTTTGCTTGAACGCGCTAATCTCGGGAAGTACAGATCCGATGTGAAAAATTCTTTCAGTGTTAGGTAGCTCATTAATCGTGGAAGGCCATATATAATATATCATCACACTAAGACCAATAAGAGCGAAGCATTAATGAAGATTATTTCGAAATCGGGTTTTTTAACTTTAGCCCAAAGTGACCCCCAGAGGACAAAGTCACCGGCGGAGCTAGTTTAATGTATAGAACGTTCTGCCGTATCCACGCTTGTATTGATTGATATTATAGATCCTATGGAACTAAACAACATGCGTAAAACACATGTATGTACGCTTTATTTGCTCAGATGGTCTCGGAGTAAATTATGTTCTTGTTTATGTTCTCAGTCGACACAGGTTTGTTAGTGCCAGCTATTTACGTATAATATTTATACAAAACCATATGGCTAGATCAGATCTAGATTCTTATCGAATAATTGTTTATTTCATATTATTCTACATGCTTTGTGAGACAACTGGAGGGCGTCAAGATGACTTTAGCTATTAAAGGTCATTGTTGGATTTTTAAATGTTATTATGCTTGCTCTATATGGACGCTAAAGTTTTTTTCTTTGACACGTAAATGTCAGCGATAGTGGCCGTTAGCATTATATATTGTTATTAAATGATATTTGCTATAAGTGGGACGATTCAACATTGAACGAAATCCATATTTTTTCGATCTGGCAGCGTTATATGCTTTCCTTAATTGACGAACATAAATAAGCTTAGTTTAGTGTCATGATTGAGAATTAAAGTGCATGTATGTTGGTTTTTTTTTTTATGTCATAAGAGGCAAACGAACAGGTGGGTCACCTGATGTTAGGTGATCACCATCGTCCATAGACACTTGCAACACTAGAAGAGTCGCAAATGTGTTGCCAGCCTGTGTTGGTGGGAAAGGGGAAGAGAGGGAAGGGAGAGGGAGAGAGGTGGGCCTACGGTGCTCTCACTGACCGAACGAAACGCAATAATGCAAGCACTGTTACTTAACGTCGGTTCTCTGTGTGTCGGGTGGTACTACCCCGGTTGAGCTGATCCATTCATGCTGGAACCAGTCATAGCATCAGCGTGGATCCACCACCTCTTACTAAATAAGTGCAGATAATTTCCAATGGTAGCTTGAAATTAAGTCTAACTGCACTTAGCAAGATTGTGTGTGCCTTTCTTTATTTTTTTTTATGGTGGTAAAGCCACGTTGAAGCTATTATTGGTTTTAGCATGAATGAGTCGGCACGTCCGGGGTAGTACCACCCTCTCACTGGAAACCGACGTGAAGTAACAGTGCTGTCACTATTCCGTTTCGTTCGTCCAGTAAGAGCGCCGGAGTCCCATTTCCCATCCTCTTTCCTCCCCTCTTTTGTCTCCATCGCCCATTTCTCCAAAACAGGCTGGCAACGCACTTGCGACTCCTCTGGTGTTGTTAGTGTCTATGGACGGCGGTGATCGCTTAACATCAGGTGACCGGCCTATTTGTTTGCCTCCTATATGACATTAAAAAAAATACAATTTGAAAGAGTGCAAATTAAAATACAAAAAAATACCTTATTGTTAAACTGCCGTAAAATTACTATTATACAATAATTTATTAAGTTTGAAATAGGTATGTAAAAAAGGATTAAAAATATTAGATAAAAAAGAAATAAAACTAATAGTACATGAAAAAATATAATAAAGATAAAAAAAATAAAAAATGTATAAATAAAAAAAAAAATTATATACTTGGTAATTCATGATCGGTAAGACCAACTAACACATACTAATTTTGTTACGTCATATTTTATGTACATCCTGTATAGGCTGTAACTACAATAGATAAAGTCCAACCGAATAAGAGCAAAGAAACATATGCCACCGCTCTTCCCCACGCTATAGAATGTCTCTGACATTTTTCAGGGGGAAAAAATAGGGTACATTAAAAAATAATAAAAAAAAATTACGTACAAACACCTATAGCTACGCGTAGAGTTTTTGGCGGGATTGTAGTCTGTCATGTAGTGGATTTTATATTTTATTCATAATCTTAAAGTGTTATTTGACTCTATAATGTGTAAATTTGGTGGTGTTTTACGTAATATAGTTAGTTTACTGTGCATAAGTGAAGTGAATGGAAAATAATACCATGTTTTTTTTTTATTGAAGCATTACATAGTGACTGCACTATGCCTGATGTTAAGCATAGTACAATCCAAAAACATCGACAAGCACCGAGAGACAGATTATTCAGCGCCGGTCGCCAATGTTATGCCGGACATAATGTCGAAAGTCACCCGGTACTGGATATGCACAGGTTGATCCCGAAACGAGACGCGCAGAAGCGTTTCACTATGACGGGGTTTTTCGCCATATATTTATAGTGGTTGCGACCCAGTCAGGCTGTAAAACCCTACCACCCCGCTTTCGCCATTGCCTCGTTCGTTAGTCATTAGGGTGCACAACGTGCAGGTGAGGTTGGCTTGGGTGTCTAAGTTTTAAGATGTTACTCGAAACCCCCTTACACCCCATGCATGAAATTCTGAGATGCAACAAAATCTCTCTGGAAGGTTTTAACAGGAGATCCACCATCTTGTTAGAATATTGATTCATACGACGCTTAATATTGAAGTGATCGTACGACGCTTGTAATATTATTGACTACATGACAATGGCAGTAATAATCTGAAAGATTGATTGCCAAAAATAAAATTTAAAAAAAAACTACGCGTAAATTATAGATCAAACGAGGCACGGTAAATAAAAATGCATCATCGGGCGTGCCAGATAAGACATTTAAGAATTTACTAGATAAATACTTTAAGTACGTGATTGTTTGAAATGTTGCCAAACAAAGGTACGGCGTGAAGTTACTTCACTTTTCCTAGAAATTATGCAATTGTAGGCTTTCTAAGTAATTTATTCTAATACTAGCTTCGCCGGCGATTCAATACGCGTTTTTGAATTGAAAATTTGGTAAGGCGCGTTGAATTTATATTTTCACGTTATGATATGCCATGTCAGCATGAACGGCAATATTGCGGTTGCCCGGTTTGCGACTGACTAGACCACGATTAGGAAACATTCTTCACAGGTACTTCCGCTCCGATATAGGTCTCAGCGTAATGATATATATACTATAGCCGTTTTCGATAAATGAGCTATTCAATACTGAAAGAATTTTTCATATCGGATCAGCAGTTTCTATTATTAGCGTGTTCAATGAAACCTTCCAGCTTTATTTTTTTTTTTATTGTAGCACGTCAAAATTACTGCACTATGCCTGATGGTAAACACAGTGCAATCCAAAAATAATAGCGACCACCGATTGACACACTATCCATCGCCGGTCGTCACTATCATGCCGGCCTGCAAAAAGCTGGATATGCAAAAGCTGATCCCGAAACACGACCCGCAAAAGCGAATCACTATTACGGGCTTTTTCGCCATATACATGGTGGTTGCGACCCAGTCAGGCTGTAAAATCCCACCACCCCGCTCTCGCCATTGCCTCGTTCGTTATTCAGCAGGGTGCACCACGTGCGGGTGAGGTTGGCTTGGGTGTCTCAAGTCTTATGATGTTATTTGACACCCCTTACACCCCAAATTCAAATCAATATATATTGATATTTTGCGGCTCATCATACGTTTGATTGATTGATAGACTTTATAAAAATCTATGTAAATATTGCTCCGAGCGCCAATAGATATGTTAATAATGTCAATAAACAAATTCTGAAATTTAAATATTGTCATTCAAACTATAATTTATATGAAAATTCCAAAGAGAACATAGTTATCTCATTGTTTAGTGTTTTGAATTCTGTGGGCAGTCCTTATGACGTCCTCGACTTTTTTTTATATATCTGTTGTAATAACTACTTATTGTAGGATATAGTTGAATTGACATATATCAATATCAATTGATGTACTTTTTAATTTTTTTTTATCTCATAGGAAAACGAACAGGTGGCTCATTTGATGTTAAGTGATCACCATCGTCCGTAGGCACCAGCAACACCAGAGGAGTCGCAAGTGCGTTGCCAGCCTGTGTCGGTGGGAAAGGGGAATGGAAAGAGGAGGGAGAGAGGGAAGGGGTGGGCCTCCGGCGCCCTCACTGACCGAACGAAACGCAACAAGGCAGGCAGTGTTACTTCACGTCGGTTTTCTAAGAGAGGGTGGTAATACCCCGAAAGAGACGATCCATTCATGCTGAAAGTTGGCTCTACCACCTTAAGGCGCACGCACATGCGTCCTATAAAAAAGGGTAAGGGTATATATTCTAATCATAAATAATTAATTATAATGTAGAATAAGATATTGCCGGGAAATGAGATAAGAAAATGGTCAAAGTAAACATTATATTTAATTTATGAAGGTCATATTTGAAGTCGATTCGCAAAACATTCACGTGCATTATAGGTGCATAAATATTTCAACCGGATGCGTTATTATTTTATTCTTTTTATTCGACTGCTCGTGCAGATAACAAGGATTGTTTCTACGTGTATGTACTTTTTTTTTCGGCTCCGTCTTTAGCCCTGCCGGATTAGCGTAATAGGTCTTGGTATTGGGCTGTATAATGTGACGCCAGAAAAAGGGTAATTTTTTAGCCAAGGACTTCTTAAGACGCAATGAGTGATTTAAAAAAAAAAATTATATATTTGGTTAAAAACCTATGGGTTCGCTTCACCGATGACTTCGACATGCTCGTGACGTATTTCGCTTGCGTCGTACTAGCGACGAGTGTGATGCGTAGTATTGTGGTCTGTGTACCTGTGATATTGATGTTTTTTTTTTTAATTTTGTGTAGCTCATCATACTTTTAATTGATTAATAAACTGTATATAATTGTTCTCGGAGTGCGAATAGATGTGACAATCGGACTAATGTTAATAATTCTAATTTACAGAAAATTTAAAAAAAAAGTTGAGCTGTCACGCCTGGCAGATGTGAAAGACGTGTGTAACGTAGGAAACAATACTGTATACTCTATAGGTATGCGTGCTTAGTGCGGCAAGAGAGATGGCACACAGTCGCTTGCGCATGGCATCGCGTAGCCGCGTGTCACACACACGCCACGGCCTGTATCGCCACGCCAACAATCAGGTTTACCCTCGCCTATAGATGTACCCGATTAGGCCTCCCTCGGCAACGGCTCAAGCTTACGTTCGATTCCTCGGTTGGGAGCCCTTGAGTGTGTTGCTTACGCGATACGGTGACACACAAATATACATCACTGCTACAACACTACACGATCACCCCCACACGCGTGCACGCCTACACGCTTACACATGAAAGTGGAAGGGTTTACCTTTTTTTTCCCTTATCGAACTGAAAATCTCCCAATTTTCCGATAATAAATATATGGAAGAGTTGTTGAGGTGTATATGCTTGGTACACATATACGTTTCAACAACTCATACATATATGAATAGTTAGCTAGGTTAGCTAAGATAGATCGCGATTTTGCATGTAACAGGCAACAGCCAAGCCGAGGTGTGCCGTGCACCCTTGAGTTGTTTGCCAAAATAAAATGGGCTGAGTGCCTTAAGCGCTCGCCTTAGTAGTCCGGTGAAGCTGTTAAGACCTTGCTACGCCAATAGCGTAGTCAGTTCGAGAAAAAAAAAATCGCCTATAGATGTCTCAGTTCAAAACAGTTATTTCATTGTTTTGAATTTTCACTTTAGTCGGCAGACGTTATGACTGTATTCACTTTCTTTACTCACTAAACATTTATTTTTTAATATCTAAAGAAATGATTTAAACTTTGTTACTACAATATCATTGATACTCGTATTTGGACTCGAATGATAATAAATAGTTTTTTTTTACTTGTATCTTTCTTGCTTGATCCCGTCCGTGCGTACTACAATGCGGTACGCTTGTGGTCTCTCTCGCACACCATTCCATCCCTTTCTAATGTTTACCGATCATGTAACAGGTAAACAAAGTTTAGCGAACGCCTTTCGATAATGATTATGTGTTGTGTTTCATTGCGCGTACAAACCCACTTAGCTGGTTTTAGGCAATCGAGCAGATATTCAGTTGACGAGGTTATGTTTTTTTTTTCTGTCACCGTAATAGATTCCTACTCTTGGACAATGGTTGACTTTTGCTACTCGCATTTTGTAAAAAATTAAGCCTTCACGGGACGCCTGCCAGGTGTGAATTATCGAAATTGTTTTGTATAAGTTATATGCATAAAAGAACAGATTGCGACAGGAATTAGCTATGGTATAGTGAAAAAATAAAGCATTACAAATTTGTTCTATAAAATAATGATTTTTTATTTATTTTATTACATAAATATTCATTTTTATTGAATACAAAATATAAAATTTCAACTAGGCGCGGTGTGATTGGCGGCATTTATCAAAGCGCGCTAGGCCGTCGGCGCGTGTAGCGTAACACTAATAGAACGAGTGGCCGACAAAACAATCTGAATCTTATATTTATTCTGATATGGTTGCAAATGTTTTTGAGTATTTCGTTAATAGTGCAATGTTCATGTTTTGCGTCGTCACGTCAACAATCAATTTTACTCTCGTCTATAGATGTTCTACATCAAAACTCTTACAATAAATACAGCTCTATATAATCTGCCGTATTTATTACAAAATCTGAAAAAAAAATGAACAATAACAAATTAAGTACAATGAAAAGAGATATAGATATTTAAAAACATAATTCGCCATTTTCTGTGACCTGTGACTTAAAAAAAATAATCGCCGAATAGTAAATGTCAGATGAGATTGTAGCACCAGATTAGGGCCCTCTCGGCAGCGGCTCAAGTCCAGGTCCGTTCCCTCAGCGTGGAGCCCTTGAGTGCGCTGGTCGCGCGATACACTCGCACAAAATCTTACATCACTGCAAACAACATTACACATATCACCTCCACACACGTGCACGCATACATGTTTACTCATGAAAGTTGAAGGGTTTTATTTTTTTCCCTTATCAAACTAAAATAGTTTAGAAAATTATCCGATACGAAATATTTGTAGGAGTTGTTGAGGTATGTATGCTTGGTACACACATAATAGTTAGCTTAGTTTAAGGTAACTGAGAGAGGTCGGGTATCGCATGTATCAGGCAACAGCCCAAGCCGAGGTTAGCCGTACACCCTTGAGCTAGTTGTCAAAATAAAATCGGCTGAGTGCCGCAAGCGCTCGGTTTAAAAGTCCGGTGAAGCTGTTAAGCCCTTGCTAGTGTAGTTAATTTAAAAAAAAATAAAGAAAAAGAGATTATACCGAAACGCTAAAACTATTAAATGAAAACTATCGACCGCAACGTATAAATTATACAATCGCTTACCTTATATTGTGGTGGGATGAGTCATCTCATAAAAAAGCTTTAAATTCTATCGCACAGCGGTTCTCAAACCCTAGTTCATTATATATATAATAAACATGGTTTTATATATTTAAAGAAAGAAGAAAGAAAGAAAATACATTTATTTGCAACACACAAATTAATATTAAACACGTACAAATTCAAAACATACATATAAACAATGAAGAATTTCGAATTGGTGGGGGAATATTGTTCCAGCATTTGGGAGCCTGGTATCTAAAACTACCACGAAAGACAGTGGATTTATGTTTAGGAACTCTTAAACATTGATACGAATCTCGACTCTCCTCTGTTGGCCTAACCACTCAAGTTTGTCGTACAAATATGTCGGATGTATATCGGATCGGATGTAATTTTATAACACCAAGAAGAAGTTTTAGTAGTTACTCCAAAGAGTAGTACCACCCCCTCACAGAAAACCGACGTGAAGTAGCAGTGCTTGCATTGTTGCATTTCGTTCGGTCAGTGAGAGCGCCGGAGGGTTCTCCGAGACGGTTATCTCTCCTCACTTTACTTCTCTCCTCTTCCCTTCCCCCCTTACCGCTACCTCCCCTCCTCCCTCTCACAAACAGGCTGGCAATGCACTTGCCCTGGTGTTGCAAGTGTCTATGGATGGTGGTAATCACTTAACATCAGGTGACCCACCTGTTCATTTGCCTCCTATGATATAAAAAAAACGTAAAATAAAATCTGTAAAGTCGATTTACGGACGATAATTTTAAATGATACCGTTATAAGAAAACATTTATGAAAAATTGCATACTTTTATGAATTAAATTATTCTATTTATTTATTTAACATATATAATCAACAACAGTAACATAAAATAAAAAGCTAAAAAACATACATGCAAATACTTAAAAATTTTTTATGTCACTATTTACAGTTGACTACAGCATTTATGAATATAAGATACGATGCGGAAGACAATAAAAGTAAAAGAAACAGTTATGAAAAAAATTAAGAAGAATATAAAATAAAACAATTCGATAATGTATAACTTAAAAATTAAGGAAAAAAGATCCTGCAGAAATTAATTAAATAAAAAACTAATTTTAGATTTGATAGGGAATTACTAAATAAGTCTATGGTGTGATCTTTTTTAACAAGGTCGTTATATTGTCGAAAAAGTCTGGGACCGATGGAGAAATTACCTAAATTGGTTTTGTAGCTTTTGTGACCAAATAAAGAGACAGGAAATGTAGGTAGTCTGGAAGGCACATTAATGTTAAATCGATAAATAAGGATATCTATGTATAGATTCGTGCTATACAAGCCGAAAGCTTAGGTCGATCGCGTCTCTCTGTCGCTTGTTACGTGCTCACGCTTGCACGCTCGGCTCAGGCGGCACGTGACAATGACTCCATGCTTTGCTGTGCGTGCAACCGGCGTTCATGGATTTATAAAGAGGAAGTGCAACCTCTTTGGTTTGTATGTATTAAATTATATGTATATGGGAATGCTCATAGACTGTATACTATACAAATTCCTGTGGTATAAATACCTATCTATACATTTACTTATTTATGTGAACTTCTATACTGAGACAGACACATATACATACTTACTGATACACACAAGTACATACCTACCTTACGCCTCACACGCTTCATTTAATAAAAAAAAGAGATTTTTAAGAAACTGAAATTTTTACCACCACTGCGCGTTCACTTGTGTGTTATGGTTTCTTTTTGTGGTGAAACGGAGCAAACGATGCTTACGTCTTGTACGTAGAATATTTTATTAAAATAATAATTGTCACAGACAAAGTAACAGTTATCAGCTTGTTAAAGAATACCGTGCAATGAAATAAGAATCTCGCAACTATTAAATGAAAGAAAAAAATCGAGGCGTCACGGGACCCCTGGCAGATGTGAAACATCGAAACTGTTTTGCATAAGTTATATACCTAAAGAACAGATATGACAGGAATCAGTAATGGCATATAAATAATGGTTATTTATTTATTTTGTTACAGAAATATTCATTTTTATTAAATACAAATTACAAAAATTCAACAAGGCGAAGGCGCGGTGTGTTTTGCGGCATTTATCAAAGCGCGCTAAGTTGTCGGCGCATGCCACATAACATTAGTATAACAAGTGGCTGACAAAAGAATTTGAATCTTATGTTTATATAGATAGAGTTGCAAATGTTTTTGAATATTTTGTAAATAGTGCAAAGTTTGTGTTTTGTGTCGCCTTGTCGCCAAGGTAAAATCAAGTTTTGGGTGCGCCTATAGATGTTACACATCAAAAATATAAAGGGCATGCGGTAAAAGTTTGAGAATCATCGTCTCACAGGCATTATTCATTGCTACTGGTCTTTTGATCCATCGACGAGTACAGTAACTTGTTCAAGTTATACTTGAGACGTTTCAAACACTATCCGGACGCCCGTGACCAACTGAGCTCGAGTTGTGATCAATGGTTGTGAGAGTTTATTGCATTTTTATTGTGATTCTGTCTGTGTTACCAGGGTACGGAATTTTCTCATCTCAGGTTGGTGAATACTTTAGAAAGAATGATCAAATTTTTCTGAAGTTGTGTCCATAAAAAAGTTATGGGGGTGTCCATTAGTTATGTTATGGTTTTAGGGGGAGCGAGGTTAAGCCAAATCTCAAGTGGGGAGAGAGAGAGGGCTTCTTAATATATTACGTAATTTTTTTGTAGCAAAAAGTAGTGTGAAAATGTATTAAAATCATATTGATTTAGAATTGTTGAAGGATCTCGCGTGAGACTAGTTTGGGTATGAGGGGTCGAGACAAGTCTTATTACATCTCACCAGGGTGGTTAGGGTTAAAGATTCCTAGAAACGCCTCACCTAATTAATGGGCAAACCCAATCAGATGTGGCATCATTTAATTTTTGGCGGTCCTTCTCGATGACTGGGTTGTTTGTCTGAACCGTTGGTAGTTTTGACATTCATAAGTGCCTTCTTAGGGCCTAAATGAAATAAAGTAATTAAAAAAAAAACGACACAATATAGAGTATGATTACAAGCCAAAGCTCGTACCGGCATAGACGTAGACAGTCTGCCGTCGTGAAAGTGTTAGGGTCTACGACCCTAAGGTACCGCGTATAATGATGATTGCGTGCGCTGGTTTATGTTGTAGTTCATATAGAAATTACGTCTTTTAGTATAATATTTGTAGGTGGTAGAGCCCCGCTGAAGCTGTTACTGGTTTCAGCATGAATGGGTCGACTCGCCCGGGGTACTACCACCCGACACACAGAAACACCGATGTGAAGATCCGGTGAAGCTGTTAAGACCTTGCTGGGTCAATAGCGTGGACATATCGAAAAAAAAAAAAAACCGATGTGAAGTAACAGTACTTGCATGTTACATTTCGTTCGGTAAGTGAGAGAGCCTGGGGCACACCTCTTCTAATAATTCCATTCCCTTCCCCCCAAACACAGGCTGGCAACGCACTTGCGACTCCCCTTGTGTTATTAGTGTCTATGGACGGTGGTGATCACTTAATGTCAAGTGACCCACGTGTTCGTTTGCCTCCTAGGATATAAAAAAACATATTCACAAAATCTGATATTTTTGTCTATTCGTCATTTCCCATTATGAGCAATACCTCCAAAGGAATTGTTGTCATCAATAAAATAGAGATATAATAAATAAATTAATTGTGGCTATATAGAGCTCGTGCCATAAATTACTTCCGTTTAAGTTAATCGATTAACATAGCGCAGTGCTTAGTAATTTGTGTTGCTCAGATTAGGCACAAATAAATGTTCTCTCAATTTTTGCGGGCAATGAATGTTGGCTGTTACGGGTCACGAGATTAGAGATTTTATGAGCTGAAGTGGTAATTTTTTTTTGGTTTTGCGAATACGTGGTTTGATAATACACTTTTTTTTTCTTTTTTTTCGAAGTGACTACGCTATTTATTGACCCAGCAAGGTTTTAACAGCTTCACCGGACTACTAAGGCGAGCGCTTAAGGCACTCAGCCGATTTTATTTTGGCAACCAGCTCAAGGGTGCACGGCACACCTCGGCTTGGCTGTTGCCTGTTGCATGCAAAATCGCGACCTATCTTAGATAACCTAAAAATATAGCTAACTATTCATATATGTATGAGTTCTTGAAACGTATATGTGTACCAAGCATACACGCATCAACAACTCCTCCATATATTTATTATCGGAAAATTGAAATTCAGTTCGATAAGAGAAAAAAAAAGTAAACCCTTCCACTTTCATGTGTAAGCGTGTAGGCGAGCACGTGTGTGGGGGTGATCGTGTATATAAAACTGGTATGGCAAAATGACTGTACGATACCTGATGGAAAGTACAGTCCAGTCCACGAATAACGGCGACTGTTGTGTGGGTCGCGATCGAGGGGGGGGGGTTGTCGGTATTCGCCAAGCTTCTTTAGGGGGTCGCTAAGCTTCTATAGAGGAATTGCAAAAGGTTGGGAAAGATACTGCAGTAACAAAACTTAAGCTTTAAAAGATTTATTTGAAAAAAGTTGTTAACTAACGGACGTAATCATTTGTATCAAAACAAATGATAAAATAAACGTATGAGGTCTCATCCATCTTAAACATTCGTATCAAATTAAAAAAAAAACTTATGAGAAATCTTATTCAACCTTTATTCAACCCTAATTATGAAAATAAATAAGTATGTTGAATTGATCACAAAAATAGTATACGTTATATAAAGGAAACGGAGTCGCGAAATATTTCTTCATAATAAAGAGGTCGTGAAAAAGGTTGAAAGACACTGACCTATAGTAACGTGAGGCTTACCTCACAATGTACAATGCATTATGAGATACTAGTAGATCCGCCCGCGGTTTCATCTGGGACTGTTTGTAAAAGACTATATAAGATATCTATGTTACCTGTGGAAACTATAAAACTCATTTCTTTAACTTTTTTTTTTTAGTTTAAAATTGATGGATTTTCGTACAAAATTTCATACCTTTCTTCACTACCATAAGAAAATGGGTGACCTTTTTTCACGTGATATAAGATTCGTACATAAATTGAATAATTTCGTGGCCACATTACGTAAGGGCGCAACGAAGGACAAGGAAAGTCTATCTTAGTTGTATCGTTTTGTATTTAGTATTTTATTGGGTTCTTTTGGAGTAAGGAAAATAGGTAATATAAGAAAGGTGGATAATATTTGTGGTTTTGGATTTTACGCTGCAGTTAATGGAACTCGTGCGTGTTGTATAGAAATTAATTTTGTATATTTTTTAACTTTCCTTGTAGGTGTCTAAATACGTACTAGGCGGGCGTAGGGACCGAGTAGGTAGGTAGGCATTGGTTAGAGTTAGGGATGGTTAGGGGGGGGGTGGTTAGGCAACCGCTGGTTTGCTTACCTACCTAATGGGTGGGCAAGTCCAGGGATTAGAGGGATAAGGGTTTGTGATAGATAGGATAGGGTTAGGATCGTGGGATGGCGGGGAGATGCTTAGGTTAGCGTGGGCCGGAGGGAACCTCAGGGGGGTTCAGGTGGAGTAGGAGGAGTAAATCTCGGTAAAAAATCATCGCGGGGTGGTGGCGGAGTGGCTTGGCTTCTCCGCTGTCGACCGAACCCAGGGGGAAAGGGTCGGGGGGCCTGGACTCCCATTGAACGGGCTCGGCGGGCTGGGAGGCAGTCCTACAACCGGGCTGCCTCAGCCGGGTGTGGCGTGGGGAACGCCTGCCGCCGGGGGTGTCGCGGAGCTTGCTCACGCAACCCCGGGACACTCCCATAGTGCGGCGTAGGTTGTCGTGGAGTTTTAGCCGGTTCGAGTCGCCGCTTTCGGCCCCACCCCTGCGTGACTCGCACGCAGGGATGGGCGGCTCAAGTCGAGCTTCCCCCCGGGAGCTTTGACAGTCAATGAGGATTTTCTCTCCACGTTAAAAAAAAAGGTGTCTAAACACGTTACATTGTATTTTCCTCCTGTTTGAGATACCGAAGCTTATGGTCAAAATCCGTGACATATCTATTACTAGCTGTTCCCGCGGCTTCGTCCGTGTGAAAAAGTTACTTTGGGCTAACGCTAACATCCAGCGAAAGCTCTTAAAAGCAAAAAATAACCCGATTTTGAAACATTCTTCATTGGTGCTCCGTTCCTATTGTCTCAGCGTGATGACATATAGCCTATAACCATTCTCGATAAATGAGTTATGTAACACTGAAAAATGTTTTCAAATCAGACCAGTAGTTCTTGAGATTACCTCCTACAACGTCACAAACTCGCAAACTCACAACGTCACAATCTTTACCTCTTTATAATATTAGTATAGATAATCAATAATTGTTTCTATTTCTAACAATATAATAACTGTAGAAAGCAGCATAGATTACGTATTTTATGGTTTTAGCAAGAACATTGAAGGCCTAGGAAAGCCCCTGATCACGAATATCCTTTTTCATTTGTCTTATTTTCTTGTACCGTTTTTAACCGCAAGTCAATTATTAACCACACCGTTCTGGTATTAACCGTTTCCCATTTGGGTATTCGTCGTATTTTATAAGCAAAAACTGACAATTACTATTGTATACATCTTGAAGCTTCTGGTTTCGTTCAGCTCTTGGACTATATGTTGCAGTTTAGCACATGATGATAAATCAGTCACTCAATATTTTTTTTATATATCATAAGAGGCAAACGAACATGTGGGGCACCTGATGTTAAGTGATCATCACCATCCATAGACACTTGGAACACCAGAGGAGTCGCAAATGCATTGCCAGCCTGTGTTAGGATGGGGGGCGGAAGGGAAAAGGAGAGGGGAAAGGTGAGGAGAGGTGGGCCTCCGGCGCTGCCACTGACCGAACGAAACGCAACAATGCAAAAGCACTGTTACTTCACGTCGGTGTTTCTGTGAGAGGGTGGCAGTACCGGGGGCGAGTCGACCCATTCATGCTGAAGTCAGTAATAGCTTCAGCGTGGCTCTACCGCCTACATACAGTATTAGTCGATTCTCAATAATATTGCAACGTTCATAAGTATTATCTCGATCAAATAAAACAGTTTTTTTTTTTATTGAGCTATCTGTGCCCGCGACTCTGTCCGCGTGGATTTTTATGTAAAAAAAAAACCGTGATTAAAAAAAGTTACCTAAATGTATTAAGTCCATTTACTTATCTACTTTTCTCTGGTACTTAAGTCGCGTCGTCATTAAAATTACAATAACTATTGATAGAGTGAACCGATTTTAATGAAGCCAAGACTAAATGTTACTCGAGGATATACTTTACGATTTCCTTGTGAGGTTTTATCGTGAATGCAGTACTTTAGTAGTGATGCGTCTTGAAAAAGACAGACACACATTTCTTAAAGTGATCGACATGTATTTTACTACTTATTCCTATTTTTTTTTCACAAAAGTCTAAAAACTATAGACACGTTACATTTAAATTATTATTATATGTATAGATGGATTGCGTACGCGAATATTTAAAATTAGGGAAACTGTTTGTTTTCGCAAATATCTAACTGAACCGGGATGGCCCGGTTTGTCCCTCAGTTCGGTATTTCCATACCCGTCACATAAGGCCGACCACTAACCTGGCTGTTGTAACTCGTTCTTGATGAATGAATGAATGAATGAATGAATTCTTTATTGAATGAATGAATGAATTCTTTATTGCACACATTTGGTTGTACACTGGCGAGCTTAATGCCATGAGGCATTTTCTTCCAGTTAACCAGGTGGTGTTCTTCAATGCACGGTCACATACACGTACACACGATTACACGTAAACGTTTATTATGGAAATCGGAGGTGAAAACCATAACAAAACTAACAAAATTCGGCAGTGCAAAGTTCACGTGACAGGTTAAGGAGCCCAACAGTCCGTTGTAACCGTCTCGATCGCGCGAGCCCGGTATCGCGATTCCACCCACATATAAAGAATATGAAAATGACCGAACACTGTTTGTGATACTTGTAAACTATTAAGGTCCACAAATGTCGCAACAGTCTTATTAACCGCTCTCGGCCCTCGAGCGAAAGTGAAAGAAAACGTTTGATCTGATCCATTATACAAAAAAGTTGATTCTGAATGATTGACTGCGACACGCATTACTGAATAGGAATGTCGCTTTAATTCTAAGCACTCTGATTCGAACTTAAGTACACGAGAGCTCCGTGTTTGAAAATCGGCTGTATTTTATGCCAGTGAGGTATTATATCTTTTGGATTCAGTGTGCTTTTGATAAGTTATGAACGGTTATCGTTTTGTCCGACAATAATGCCAAGCAACACATATCAAGCGTGCTGAATATAGGTGTAGTCCGGTGAAGCTGTTAAGACCTTGCTGGGTCAATAGCGTAGACATTTCGAAAAAAAAAGAACTGAATATCTAAATCTCACTTGGGAGAAAAGACGGTTTCGTTCAAAATCGCGTAATTTTTTCCCAACAAAAAATAGTACAAAAACAGGCGAGGTTCAGTCATATGGTCATGAGGGCATTTGTAGAAGGTAGAGCCGCACTAAAGATATTACTGGCTTGAGCATGAATGTGTCAGCTCGCCTGGGGTAGTACCACCCTCTCACAGAAACACTGACGTGAAGTGACAGTGCTTGCATTATTGCGTTTCGTTAGGTAAGTGAGAGTGCCGAAGGACCACCTCTCTCCTCCTCTCCTCTCCTCTCCTCTCCTCTTCCCTTCCTTCCCTCCCCCCCTTCTCCAACACAGGCTGGCAACGCACTTGTGACTCCCCTGGTGTTGCAAGTGTCTATGGACGGTGGTGATCACTTAACATCAGGTGACACACCTGTTCGTTTGTCTCCTATGATATAGAAAAAACAATAAGGATTCAGCATGTATGAGTCAGCTCGCCCAGTGTAGTACCACCCTTTTACAGAACCACTGACGTGAAGTAACAGCGCTTGCATTGTTGCGTTTCGTTCGTTAAGTGAGTACCGAAGGCCCACCTCTCCTCCCCCTCTCCTCTTCCCTTTCCCCCCCCCCCCCACACATCCTCCAACGCAGTCTGGGAATGCACATGCGATTCCCTTGGTGTTGCAAGTGTCTGTGGACGGTGGTGACCACTTAACATCAAGTGACACACCTGTTCGTTTGCCTGCTGTGATATATATATATATATATAAAGACACTTAGATTCGGCTAATTCCTGTGCCCTAATTGTGGATCAAATGCATCTTAGTTAATTAATTACATTTTGCTATAGTTACCTACCTAATGAAACGAAATCTGTGAATAGTTGTATATAGTCTACATTTTCTCGAGATCGACTCAAAAAGCACTCGCGATCGACCGTTTGTTATCCTTTCCTTTGAGGATTGCACGAAAACGACTAGACTAGTTTGATATACGGGAGAAAGCTGTACACTCGATCATAATAAGCAAGAGTTGTTGGCGGTTAACAAATACACTGGTTTCACAGTTTCTCTTCCCCACTGTTCCGTTCAAGTACTATATACTTGCACAGTGAATGTTTTTTTTTTTCACGTGACGTAACATAGCTTGGTTATGGCCACACCATTACCGTAGTATTATGTTAACAGATGCGTTTCTATAAGCGTAATTTGTTTGACCTGCTCTTTGTTGAGTGGTTGCTGTTATGCTATACGCGTCTGAGGACTGGGCTACGAAAGAGACGGATAAGAGAAGAGTACATGTCGCAGAGATGCGAATGTTAACGTGGATGTATTGTGTATCTAGAATGGATAAGATTAAGAATGTGTATGTCAGAGGATGATTAATTTTTTTTTATATCATAGGAGGTAAATGAACAGGTCGGTCACCTAATGTTAAGTGATCACCGTTGTTCATAGATACTAGCAATACCTGGGGAGTCGCAAGTGTGTTGCTTGACTGTGAGAGGGGCAGGCGTGGCGAAAGCGGAGGGACGCGGACCTCCGGCGCTCTCACTGACCGTACGCAAACAATGCAAGCACTGTTACTTCACGTCGGTTTTCTGTGTGGGTGGTAGAACCCCGTGCGAGCCGACTCATTCATGCTGAAACCAGTTATAACTTCAAGCTGATGTAATGATGACACTTCTGTTTCAATCTTTTGTTTTTATCTTCAACCATTGGTTTCTAAAGATAGCGTAATAATACTAGAAAAAGGTATCTATGTAGTAGTCGTGTGAACCTGTTAAGACCTTGCTGGGTCAATAGTGTAGTCAGTTCGAAAAAAAAAAAAGTTATCTATGTACAATCTTCATAGACTGGAATACTGACAGTGACTTGAAAGGCTTATACCGTAGTCAAGTTTACTTTTTTTTATTCATCTTTTTATTTTTGTCTTTATATGTGGGTCACCTGATGTCAAGTGATCACCGCCGTCCGTAGACACTTGCGATACCAGGGGAGTCGCAAGTGCGTTGGCAGCTTGCGTTTGGAGTTGAGGGGAGGACGAAGAGATGAGGATAGGGGGAAGGTGAAGAGAGGTGGGCCTCCGGCTTACTCACTGACCGAACGAAACGCAACAATGCAAGCACTGTTTCATGTTAGTTTTCTTGTTAGAGGGTGATACTACCCCGGGCGAGCCGACCTATTCATACTGAAGCCAGTAATAGCTTCAGTGTGGTTCTACCACCTTCTAAGTCTACTAAGTACTTACTGAGACTGTCTGTCGTGTAGCCTTTTGTCTCTTAAGAACTTACATTTAAGAAGCCGTTAGCGTGGTAGTAATACTATGTTCTTACGACACACTTACGGTGTTATTACAAAAAAGTTAAACACGTTTTGAACGCTTGCTTTAAAAAGATCTCTCGGTGAATGGTCGCCGTCTTGCTCTTTTGTTTCGCTTTGGTTACACTTGCGAAAAAAGGGTAACGCGATCTTACTCCGGACGAGCGCGGTGAACTTCGTACGAAACATTTTTTAAACCAAGTATTTAACTTTTTTGTAATAACACCGTTAATGTTTATAAATAACTCAGTAATTACTACGAGACACATTAACCTGTATTATAAAGTTGATTTATATGTTTTTCCTTAAAAAAACATGCAATGAATATGACACTTTCAAAATTAACTCATATCTTCAAAGTACTAGAGTTTTATTTTGGATACTTTGAATAAATTCCAATGTTAACAATCCCTCGAATGTATTATACACACACAAAATTATATGTGCGTTTGATAAAATTTAAGTATCAAAGAGTTTGTAGTACCAATTAGTTTTTATAAACGCATATGGTTAGTGGTTTCAGTGTAAATAAAAGTGACAAAGTTTTCACTCGTAAAGCATAAATAGTCGAGGAAGTAAATAAGATAATATACGCAAAGCTAATAGTGTCCACATTACATCGAAATACAAAGATAAATTTGCTGCCGTGAAAGTTAAAACACCATAGAATGTTGAAGGAGAACTCGATGATGCTAGAGATAAATGTAACATTGTTGACACAGAAACCGCACCTTGCCGCGTGAGTAAGGCAGTGTGGTACCGGATTGCCTTAGTAATGTAAAACTATGTGCAAGTCGGGCTTGGTATTTGCTTTATGGATAATTTTTCCGATGACCCTAAATTGAGTACATGTTTAGAATTAAATCGAGGACATGTTTAGTATATTTAAACGAAATTAAAGCATTGTATGTATGTACCATGTAATTTAAAGAATGCAGAGATAGTTATATGAAAGGATAGGCCCCTATGATAACTTTTATTCTTATGGAGTTGACAGATCATATTAAGTATGATAATAATATCAGACTATATGATTTCCACTGTTATCAAAATCAAAATCAAAAATACTTCATTCAGTTTAGGCCCTAATAAGGCGCTTATGAACGTCAAAAACTACCACCGGTTCGGAAACAACCCAGTCATTGAGAAGAACCGGCAAGAAACTCGATCTGGTTTATCTTTTTAATATATATAATATTTAGACTATATTACATACTCGTTCATGACAGAAATGTTTTTAATGGATGCACAGAGACGAGTTAATTCCAGACATCACTATCGTTCACATACTGATCCACTCTATAATAGCCTTTTGAGACCAAAACCCGCTTGACATGGCGCTTAAATTCACAATCAGGCAAATCGGTTAGACCAGAGATTCCTTCCCGTGGGTAAACACGGAGATAATCACCATTACTACATTACTAGTACCAGAAGTTTTCACAGATTTAGGTTTTTTCGCGATGTTATTACCAGTTTAAATTAGTAAATTTATGCGGTTTTTGAAATATTCATTCGTATATATCGAGGTTAATTGATGGTTGATGGCTTAGTTGATAGCATGTTGAGACACCACGTTGATCGAATTCTCGCAACTGAGTCGGAGCTTTTGGTCAAAGAAGTGCTCACCACCATCCATAGACACTAGAAACACTAGGGGAGACGTGAGTGCGTTACCAGCCTGAGTTTATGGGGAGGAGGGATTGGAGGTAGGCCTCCGGCGCACTCACAGAGTGAACGAAACCGCAACAATGTGAGCACTGTTTTTACACGTCGGTGTTTCTGTGTGTTGGGTGGTAGTACCCCGGGCGAGCCGACCCAGTTATGCTGAAACCAGTAATAGCGTCGGCGTGGCTCTACCACCTACCACCATAGCATGATGGTAGGACCTTTCTAAGTCCAGTTAGTAACTACCCTCAATTTGAATATCTGTCGCCGAGCACCTGTTTGTAGTGTTCCGACAACTGCACTCGAGAGCTAGTTCCTCTTTATGTATAAAAGTATTAAAAAAAATAAGTGAATATAAGATCGTTTGTATCACTCATATACTGCGACTTAAACGTCAGGGTTAATCTATACCTTGAAATAACATTTCCAGGCTTGTGAATATTTTAAAGGTCTACGTCCATTTTTATCATAAAGAATGAGGTTTATTTTTAATGGTCTTTGTTTTTAATTCGAATAAATCTATTCTCAG
Organism: Antheraea mylitta; assembly: GCA_014332785.1. Classification (NCBI taxonomy): domain Eukaryota; kingdom Metazoa; phylum Arthropoda; class Insecta; order Lepidoptera; family Saturniidae; genus Antheraea; species Antheraea mylitta. The sequence continues at coordinate 814,365 of JACEII010000157.1, read as the reverse complement.
ATTGTCTCCTTTATAATAAAGATGATTTTGTTCACACCCTTAGGTGTGGAACGCGTTCAGAACAATAAAACATACAGAAGCACATGTTTCTTTTATGTTGCTCTCTAAACTACGTGTTTTATTAACCCTTTAAAGTATATTTCTATCTGGCTGTTAGAGGTGAACCTCATTCTTGTAAAATTATGGAATTGCAATCGCACACTTCGGGGACAAATTACAAAAGAACTTACAAAAGATAATTTCTATGCCATTGGACTGCTTCTAATAAAGTTACAACTTTCGATGTTACCCCACCGACAAAAATAGTTTCGCTACTGAAACTATTGCAAAAAATATTGACTTTAGTTGTGTATCTCTGTTACAGAAAATACAAGGCCAACGTCGCACACCCTGGCGGACACCCAACATGACCAACCTATCTTCTCATCCGGCGACGCCGATAAAAACTATTCCACTCCTAATATTGATAATTCGTACAAATCCGATACAAAAAAAATCGTAAAACAACATGAAATCAGTGACACGAGCTTACCAAAAGATTCGGTTAAAGCCGATGACGACTTCGATGTTAATGAATATTTTGCCAGACTCCAAGGTACGAGATACGTAAGCGCCCCGATACATAGTCACATAAAAGATGACCAGAGCGCTGATACCGAGGACAATCTGGAAGAGATCAATTTAAACGAACCAGATAAACCACACGCCGATGTCCAGCAGAGTCTGACCGCTGATATAGCTCAGAATTTTTCGCAGCTGCCGACAGTTTTGCCTCATGTTGCGAGCGCAGTTTTCAGTTCCTTCTCGAGTATGTTGAATTTGAAAAGCCGCGAACAAACTCCTGACACTTCGAAGCCGGTGTCCGGGTATAGGGAGGCGGAAGTGCAGAATTCTGAGAGTACGACAGTGCCTCTTATGAGCGTTGATGAGCCTGTGAGGAATATAGGCCCACCTCCGAAGGATTCTCCTATTGGTGGTAAGTGAAATTCTTTGTAACTTTAATCTTATAATCGTAATATTGCCATCCAAAAAAATAAGAACGCATCTGTCATGTTTTGAAGTTTTATACACATTTGGGATCAGAAAAACGGTGCATCTAATACTACTTTCATACATACCAGTGTGTTGACGTTTCGACTATCTCTCGCGTTGAATTAAACGTCAAAGACAATTCCGATAAACTGATTAAACGTTCCCATGCCTGTGGAACGTAAAAGCTAACCAGTTACGGTTAACTTAACTGCGAGCGAAAAGTAGTTTTATAAATTCACCAAGAATTTTAATTTTTTTTTCTCGATCTGACTACGCTATTGGCCTAGCAAGGTCTTAACCGCTTCACCGGACTACAATAATTTTAATAACTTGATGATGCGAAATACTTTGTAACTGCTTAACAATACTTTTAATATAATATACGGAAGCGACATTATTTGTTCAGTTCTTATATGATTGGATTGATGTGTATAGGTAATGATTTACCATTGACCTCATGGCGTTTAAAGGTCATTTGACCTCGTGTGCCGTGGGAAATTACGTCCTTACGCAACCTACATACTGAGATCACGATACTGTCCACCCGGATCATGACTCTTCGTGATGTAGTGAACATGATTTTTTTTTAAGTCATCGTTGTCTTGTAACGTATTAATTGTTTTGTTATATCTCAAAGGCATTATTAGGCAAGGTTGTCGAAGACAGTTCCCAGCCGGCTTGACTTTTTGTGAAGCTTTCAAAATTTATCATTATATCTCAATTTATTTACAAAAAATATTGACAAATTATACACCTTATCCTTGCTCGTGAATCACTCTATATATTAATGAAAACCGGATGAAACTTCGCCCAGTAGTTTTTGGGTGTACCGCGAACAGACAGATACGTTGGAGGACTTTGTTCTATAATGTGTAGTGATAATTACGAATGACAGTCGTATCTAATAGATTTTTTTTATATATCATAGACGGCAATCGAACAGACGGGTCACCTGATGTTTAGTGATCACCGCCGCCCATAGACATTAGCAACACTAGCAACACCAGAGGAATCGCAAGTAAAACATGATTTTTGAGCAAAAATAAAACTTTCATTTTTTTTATTGGTGACGAAATCCCTAGATTGAATATAAGCTATGAAACTTTTTTAAGAGGAAGGATTCTTCAACAATTTCCGCCCATAGACGATTGAATAGCGTGAAACGTCGTTAAGATGTAAAAAAATAAATAAAAATATCTCTGGAACTACTGGTCCGATTTGAAAAATTATTTTAGAGTTTATGTTTTAATATAAAGCAACTAGCCTATGCCTGCGACTTCGTCTTTATGGAAGAGTTACTTTGGGCTAACGCTGACATGCAGCGAAAGCTCTCAAAAGGAAAAAAAACCCGATTTTGAAACATTCTTCATTGGTGCACCGCTCCTATTGGTATTAGCGTGATGATATATCACCTATATATACACATAATCTATAACAGCGGTCGTCACACTTTACTGCCCAAGGGCCACACATGACAGTGCGAGTGCCAGTGCCGGGCCGCAGAGTATGTGAACGCTCCAATATCGACATTATATGTATACTCGTTTTTAGCTCATCGATTATTTACTTTGAACTAGCTGTGCCCGCGAAGTCGTTCGTTTGGGAGTTGATATCGAAACAAGTAATCATAGATAATGTTCATTAGAACGTTTATTGAAAAAAGATAGTTTATAAACATAGGTAATTAGGTAAGAAAATATTTAAGAAGTTAACGCCGTAATAAAAATACCTGTTTTATAATTAGGAATTGTGGTGTTGAACTTTTTTAATTATTTCTTGTATATCGGCATCCTTTGGACTACATGCAATCCTCATTGTGTCTTCTAAATGGGTGGAAAGGCGATTCCGGTATTTATTTTTTAAGAAGGTCATTTTAGAAAATGAAGCTTCACAAAGATATGTTGAAGAGAATATGGTTAAAACAAATTGTGCGCAGTCTTGTAAAGATTTGTACTTGCTAGGGGCATTTCTCCAAAATTCTATGTACTCCTGCTTTTCACGGTGCTCAATAAAACTGGCTTTTAGCTGTGTGTCGTGTTTTAATTCAATGATTTCATTAATTATCTGTGTTTTAGAAAACCCAAACCGGCAAAATAATTTCATATCTTCGTTATCAACATGCCAAGGGTTTTCCACGAGTATAAAGCAGTTCTTAATTTTTCGCACATCGTCAAATCTATTTTGCATTTCTCTCAAATATTCTTTCAAATAAGATATTAAATCTTTATGGATACTGTCGGGAATAGAAACTTCGCATTGCAGAGCAGAAACAGTTGGAAAATTTGAAAAATCTCCTGCTTCGAGTTCATTTATGTATAATTGCAGTTTGTCCTGAAATGCAAACACTTTATTTGTCATTTGCCCAATTATTTTGTTAGGTCCTTGCATCTCTAAATTCAGACTATTGAATTTCATAGTCATGTCGGTTAAAAAAGCCGCAAGTGTCCACCAGTCATTTTGTTGTAGTTGGGGGAATTCTTTGCCACTTTGTTGCAAAAAAAGTATAATTTCGTGTTTTAAATGAAAGAATCGTTCCAATACTTTTCCTTTGCTTAACCATCTGACGGCTGTATGTAAAATGACATCGCCATAATTAGCATGTAATTCTTCAAGTAGGTCTTTGAATTTTCGATGATAAAGTTCGCGCGCGCTAATAAAATTTATAATGTTTACAATCGTATTCATCACGTCTTTTAACAGGTTATTAGAAATTTTGCTTGCCAAAGTTTCTTGATGCAGCAAGCAATGAATGGGCAACAAATTAGGTAAATTCCATTCTTTCTTCATTAAAGCAATCAAACCATTATTTGCACCCACCATTGACGGACAACCATCAGTATATACTGATATCAATCTATTTACACGTATTCCGTGTTTTTCCATAAATTCTTTTAGAACTTCCATAAAATCACAACCTCTCGTACGATCCTTCATGGTAATTACAGCTAAGAAGTCTTCTTCTATGATTCCGTCCAATATGCAGTACCGAACAAATAATGAGCACTGAGCCATAGAAGTTATATCCGTACTAGAATCGCAAGCAAGACTGAAGTATTTGCAGTTTTTCAATTTGTTAATCAATGCCTCAAACAAATTTTTCGAAATATCTTCAACACGGCGGCGACAGGTAGATTCAGAAAGTGTAAGCTTTTTTACTTCTGTCATTATTTGTTTACTATTTGAAAAATTTTCAAATAACGTTTGAGAAACAGTTATCATACACTCTTTCATCAATTCGGCATCAGTAAAGGGCTTCATGCGTTTTGCTAGGATGTTACTACATACTTGGTACGATGCTTTTGTAATAGCCTCATTTTGCCCGACTGCTGTCGTCATTATATTTTGTTGATGATGAATTGACGATTTCAAATGACCTAATTTATTCTTTCTTTGCATCGATTCTAACGGGTAGGCTTCGGTAAATGAACTATGCTTACTTGTGTGGTGGCGAAATAAATTGTATCGCTTAATTCCGACGACAGTTTCCCGGCATATTAAACAAATAGCAGTACTCTCCTTATATCCACTTATAAAACAACATTCTTCCTCCCATTTTTCTTGAAAACTTCTATTTTCATCAGTTATCTTCCTTTTAGTAGCACATTTAGATGATACTCCCGCCATAATACATAAAATACCGCACGCGCAATCTATGAAGCAAGAAACGTTTATTCTTGTGCGTAAAAACAAATGAAATGACTCGCGTCGCGGCTCGTCACGGGCGCGGAGCGGGGAGCACGGGAACAAGTCACGACACGATCACGCGCGAGTAGCGTTAAGAAGCTACCTCGGTCCCACTAGCACCGTTAGAATTTTCTCTTTATTTATTGAAACATGTTTATTTTTCAATTGGCGGCGCTAGTGGGACCGAGGTATCCCCTTAAGTCGGTTTTTGATTTCTGTCTAGGGCATCTGGGTAAAGTTGTCTTGAAATAATTTACTTTGTCGCGGGCCGCACGAAAAACAACCGAGGGCCGCAGTTTGACGACCACGGGTCTAGGGCATCTGGGTAAAGTTGTCTTGAAATAATTTACTTTGTCGCGGGCCGCACGAAAAACAACCGAGGGCCGCAGTTTAACGACCACGGATCTATAACCTTCCGCGATAAATGAGCTATGTAACACTGAAAGTTTTTTCAAATCGGAAATATTCCCGAGATTACCCCCTACAACGTCACAAACTCAACTTTACCTCTTTATAATATTAGTATAGAAGTATAGATAGTTTATGTGCATTACTATATATAACTTAACTAGCTGTTGCCCGCGGCTGGGCACGCGTTTTTTTAATAAATAAATAAAAAATAAAAATAAAAAAGCCTTATATTTCTTACAAACTAAACATGAACTTAACTATTACACAATAATCATAATAAGAAAAAAGATCTTATGACTATTGTCTTATTTATTTTTTTGCAAAAACCCCTGTTTGGGTAAAGGCCTCCTCCAAAGACATCCATTTTTCCTTATTTTGAGCCAATTTTAGCCAGTCTGGGCCCGCTGTTTTTTTGATAATATCTTGCCATCTCGTGTAGGGTATTCCTATGCGTCTTTTTCCTTTTGGACCCGTCCACGTAGTAACTCGTTTGGTCCATCTGTCATCTTGTAGCCTCGCTATATGGCCCGCCCATTTCCATTTTAGCCTTTGGGCATGGATCAGAGCGTCGATGGCTTTAGAAATACCCCGTATGTCTAATCTTTTGTATTTTCTTTATGTTGAGCATACTACGCTCCAAGCCGCGTTGGCAGCTGGTAATTTTGTTCTTAATTTTGTTGGTATATTTCCAGGTTTGGCAAGCATAAGTTAGGCAGGGTAGATGGCAAGTGTTCAACGCTCTTGTTTTAATGTTTACTGCCATGTTGCTTTTAAATATTTCTTGCATACTCCAGTATTTATTCCACGTCTTCTGTATTCTGCGTTCTACTTCCAACTCATTATTTTTACTATTGAAGCTTATTTGTTTTCCCAAGTAGATATATCTTTCTGTGTAAGCAAGTACTTCGTTGTCGACTGGGATTCTAGTTTCTGTGCTGTTTGTCATGACCATTGTTTTTGTTAGGTTCATTTCTAGACCTACTTTTTGGCTTGCTTCGTTTAATGAGTGAATCATTAATTGTAACTGTATACCTGATTCTGATAGCAACACCAGGTCATCAGCGAAACGGAGGTGAGTGAGGTAGTTTCCATTAATATTTATTCCGTATTGCTTCCAGTCTACTTTTCTCATTATTCCTTCCAGGATGGCAATAAATAGTTGCGGAGATAGGGGATCACCTTGTCTAACTCCTCTTTCGATGGGAAAGCTTGAGCCGATTTTTTCCAGTTTTACTCTTCCTGTATTGTTGTTATATATGCTCTTTATTACTTGAATATATACATCTTCTACTCCTTGGTCGTTTAAAGTTTCCCAGATGCTTGTATGAGACACAGTGTCGAAAGCCTTTTTGTAGTCTATATAGGCAATGTAAAGTGCTCTCTGTCGTTCTTGATATTTTTAGATCAATAGTTCCAGGGTATGAATATGGTCTATGGTTGAGAAACCCTTCCTGAAACCTGCTTGTTCTATTGGTTGTTCCGCCGCTAATGAGATGCTTATTTTTTTGTTGATAAGCGAGGAAAATAATTTGTACAAGCAAGGTAATAAGCTTATTGGCCTATAGTTGCCTATATCGTGTGGGTCGCCTTTTTTGTAAATTAGAACTATATTTGACTCTGACCATTGCGTAGGTGTTTCGGTGGTTTCAAGTATGCGATTGTAAAGAAGAGTCAGCGGTAGAGCTAGTAGACTATTGGCTGCTTTTATAGCTTCATTTGTAATATAATCAGAGCCCGGGCTTTTGTCTACTTTTAACATTCTGATTGCTTCAACTACTTCTTTTTCCCTCGATCCTTGTTGTGCTTTCTTTCTTATGTTTGTCTGTCAAGATGGCTCTACTATGTCCTGCGACCTTAGAGTTTTTGGCACTGTAAAGATCCCTGTAAAATTCCGTCGCAATATTAATAATATCCTTACGATTATTTAGTGTTTTGTTTGCTTTACTTAGTCCATCAATCCATGTTTTGCACGTTTGTAATTCTTTAAAAGCTTTTTTCGTGCTGCCTGTTTGTATCAAATGTTTTTGTATAGTGTTTTGTCTGTGTCTGATATAATCCTGTTTTATAAGTTTACTTATAAGCTTATACAGCGCTGACAGCTCGTTTCTCATTGATCGTGTTTTCTTTTTAGTTTTTTGTAATACTTGTCTTCTTCTTATAAGTGTTAAAGTGCGCTCTGATAGAATGGTTTGACTTTTATGTATGGAGTTCTTTGTTGAATGGGCACTTTGAAGGCTTTGAGTGATAGCCTTTATTATTTTATCGTGATAGGCTTGCACAGAAGTGGTAGAGCAATCATGTAGGTCTGGTAGATAGGCTGTGATGCATTGTTTGTATTTCAATACTTCTTCTTGATTTTTTAATGTAGAGTAATGGCAGCTACTGAAGTTAGACCTGTTTTTCTTTTGTTTTGTTATTTTTATTGATGCTCTTACAGGCCTATGATCAGAAGAAAAGTTAATATTTAGCACTTCGATATTTTGCACCATGGTTGGTTGGTTTGACATGATAAAATCTATTTCATTCTTATGCACTCCACTTGGTGACCGCCAGGTCCACTTATGTTTTGGCTTCTTTTTAAAGAAAGTGTTTAATATTGCGATTTTATTTTCAAGAGCGAATTCTATTAACCTCTGGCCTCTTTTGTTTCTTTCTCCGTAACCATTTGATTTCGTTACTAAGTATTCATCTTGTCTCGGTTGTCCAATTTTTGCATTGAATTCTCCCATAAGAAAATACATTTTGTGTGCTTGACTTATAGCTTTGTTTATATTTGTGTATAAATTATCTATTTCTTCCTCGCTTGCTGCTTCAGTGGGTGCATATACTTGAATAAGTGATAATTTGTTTTCTTGTATGCTTAAATTTAGGAGTGCGACTCTATCACTGATTCCTGTAAAGCTCTCTATGTTATTTTTGTGTCTAATATGTATTAAGAATCCAACACCATATTTTCCTGGTATGAGTCCTGCATAGCATAGAACATAGTTGTCGTGTTCTTCTACCTTTATTCCTTGGCGTCTTGTTTCAGACAACCCAATTATATCGTACTTTATATCTTTAAGTGCCTGCATTAACTCCAATAAGTGACCATATGATGATAGTGTTCTTACATTGTATGTCATTACGTAGAGCTTATTTGGTGTAGTTGATCTATTGTTTAATATATTTGTAGTTGTAATTGTCTTTGGAGGGTTTAGGTCATAATCTTCCACAGTGACCAGCTGGCTTGGAAGATGTGTTGTTTGTGTTACTATCGTTTCTTTTAATTGTTTGTCATTCTCAGGGAGGGGCAAGTGTGTTCGTTGCTATGCGTCCGTGGTATTATATTGTGTGTTTGTCTTAATATTATTGTTTTTCTTAGTTAAAAAATTTAACATTCCTGGTTTTACAACACCTTCGGAAAAACTTGATGATCTATGTATTGTGTGGGTAGCTAGGGTCTTATTCTTTTTATTTGCCAGATCTTTATACTCTGCGTGACCGTGTGTGTTTTTGCTCTCTGGTGATTTTGATAGATTTCGTTTTTTGTTGATCGTTTTATTTTCTAATGGATTTTTTAATAAGACAAGTCTGTCATATTTAATAATAGCTGTATTTCCTTTCTCTCTTTCCACTTTTACTTGCTCCTGTAGCTCTCGTCTTATTTGTAGAACTGCTTGTGGATAGTCCTCTTTTATATAATAAGCTGTATCCTTTAGAGCTCCTTTGTGTTTAAGGAAATCGATTTTCATGCCTAGTGTTGTAAACGTTATAACAACGGGTCTTGGCTTGACAGACTTCTTCCCTATTCTTCTGACGGCTTGTATGTCTCTACGATCTATGTTAATTGGAAAGTATTTATGGCCGAAGTCTATTATATTTTTTTCAAACTCGAGGTAGGATCTTTCATGTTCTTCCAGTCCAAAGAATACTAAATTGCGTTGTCTTAATTGTTTCTCTAAATAGTATATTCTTTGCTCCTGGTATTCAACCCTGGTCTTGAGATTTTCATGATTTTCTTCTAAAATCTTGAATTTTTCTTCTAAAATTTTATTTATATTTAATGTAACTTTCTCAGCCACGTCTTCCCCATTTTTACTTATAAGTTTTTTCTGGTTGTCGAGCTCTTTTTGGATTATACGAAGTGTAGCCATTATCTCTTCCATTGTTGTAAAAAATAAATGAAGACTTGGTATATTATATTTAGTACAAGTATTGCCCTCTTTTGGTACTTCAAAGAACTTCGTTCGTATTTGATCTAATTTGTAGTTAAGAGCAAAGTAGTTCAGTCACTTTCTAGTAGATGGCTAATGTATGTGATATTGGATTTATCTAATATAAAAACAATTAGTACTGCTATTGTTCGTTAGATGGCGTTAGTAAACGATGACTTCGCCGTTTTTGTGTAACAACAACATATACCAGTAAATTTTCAGTATTTTTGCAATCCAACTATCACAAAACTAATGTTTATGTTTTTCACTGTCACTAAATATATATATATATATAACGTATAATGACACACAATTAGTTTTAGAGTTCACCATTTAGGCTAAAATTGTCTAAAGAAGCAAGTGTTTATTTTCACTGTTTTGCACTGATTAGTAGCTTATTGTTGTTATCTTCACTTGACCTTATTCTTTGAACAATTATTTAACTTTTTAGCTATGATATCACTTTAATTTCATGTCTTATTATATTTAATTTTGTAATAAAATACGGAGCCGATGTTGACAGTAGCAACAACCTACCCTCTCTTTTTTTAATATATTAAATAAATTTAAAATTGTGATCACACATCTAATGTAAATTACAATAATACTCTTTCAAAAATATTGTTAAGTAGCACACGCACATCATTTACTGTAACAGGTAACGTGTACATTATATATGTGAATACTAATAGTGTATTGAATGGGATGGGATTTATCATAAGCCACATAGCTGAAACTTTAAACTACTATCTATGTATCACCCTCAGTGCTCACTTACACTGTATAAGAAAGTAATGAAAATATTAAGCTATACATTATCGAACAATATGTGTTCAATCTTTTATTATATAGATATAATATGTCCATAGTGTTGATATAATTATGTTATTATTATACTTTGCTATAATTTAAATCACATATAAACATATGACTTTCAATTATATTTATTCTTGGAGTCCAGTACAGCGCACGTAACAGACGCATGTTTACAGTGAACAACATATTTTTGATTAATTTCACACAGAAGAATGCACGGATAACAGTTCATCACTACATAGTGTAAAACGTTCCACGTCTGTCTATATCTCTGTTCGCGAAAAGATCTAAAACTACAGAAAGCATCTTCATGTCGGTTTCACCAATATATAAAATGATTCTTGGGCAAGGTATAGGTATAGTTTGTCTTATTATCAGGGTGCGCAACGTCTGCTAAACCCGCTAACTTAAAATAAATAAAAATTGGAAACAAAACAAACATAGAATAAAGTTTTTGAGGAGTTTTTGGTGGGATTTTAGTCTGTCATGTAGTCATTTTATATTTTATTCATAATCTTGTGTTACTTGTCTTTATATTGTGTTTAAATTGGTGACGTTTTATGTAATATGGTTCGTTTATTGTGCATAAGTGAAATGAATGAAGAATAATACTACGGAGCATGAATTCTGTCTTGAAAAGTAAGAAGATAAAAATTTACGAAATATTATATAGAGGATTTGGCGCTTATACCTTTACATTAACGACATAGAAGAAAACTACCTATATTGACAACTTTAGAATCGGCGGTATGGATTGATTCCTTTGACTGTTTTACTGGACGAATATTATTGCTACTAAACTTTTTGAATAGCAACACAAAATAAACTTTAGAAATGTTTGTGATGTAAACGTATAATTAAAAATTGGAAACAAAACTAACGTAGAATAAACTTTTTTAGTAGGAATACAAAATAAACCATTTAAATATTTGCGATAGAATGTTATCGTGTTATCATGGCAACGCATATTATACTGACGTTAACACGCAGCGGAAGCTTTTTTTTATATCAAAGGAGGCAAACGAACTGGTGGGTTACGTGATGTTAAGTGATCACCACCGTCCATAGACACTAGTGACATCAGGGACGTCGCAAGTGCGTTGCCAGCATGTATATGGGAGAAGGGGAAGGAAAGAGGAAGGGACGTGGGCCTCCGGCTCTCTCACTGACCGAACGAAACACAACAATGCAAGCACTGTTATTTCACGTCGGTTATCTGTGAGAGGGGTGGTACTACCCCGGAGGAGCCGACCCATTCATGCTGAAACCAAAAATAACTTCAGCGGGGCTCTACCACCTACTAAGCTTCCAAAATAGCCCGATTTTGAGACATTCTTCATTAGTGCTCAGCTCCTATTGTTTTTAACGTGATGATATGTAGCCTATAGCCATCCTCGATGAATGAGCTATCTAACACTAAAAGAAACTTTCAAATCGGACCGGTAGTTCTTGAGATTAGCGCGTTCAACCAAACACACAAACAAACTTTTCAGCTTTATATATTAGTATAGATACATGTAAGCCGAAGAAGTTTCACTTTTTCGGCTTGTACATACTGATACATGCAATATTTTTTCTTATGTTATATCATTCTTATCAAATTCGTAAATTAAAAGTAGTGCGGTAGATCTATTTAAATAAAAAAATACTATTGAGAATTCGAGAAAGTTCTATACATTTTTTTGTATATCCATACATATAAGAATGTACATCCAATGTGTCTGTACTTTTTCGATTTTTGAGGCAAAAATTGTTGCTATTGTCTAGGAATAAGTAATAGAATACATTTCAATCATTTTAAGTAATGTCTGTCTGTTTGTTTTTATGAACACGTATCAGAGCTAAAACACTGTATTCATGATAAAATCTCTCCAAGGAGCATATAAAGCATATATTCCAGTAACATTAAATCTTTTTTTCATTAAAATAGGTTCATTCTATCAAAAATTATTGTAATTTTAATGATGATGCGACTCGAGTAAGAGAAAAAAGTAGATAAGTGAATGGACTTAACACATTCAGATGACTTTATTAATCACTATTTTTTTATATAAAGTTCCATGCGTACAAAGTCACGGGTACAGCTAGTTCATAATATACTTCCAGCAATCACAAGCATAGATAAAGTTACCTAAAGAAAGTTCATTTCAGATCGCTATGTTTATATACTTGGAAACTTAACTGATATAAGTACCTTCATTTTCAAACAAGTCTACGTCTGTCTAGTTCCAGTAATTACGGCACAACTTTATCTAGTCGAACAGGAAATATCTATATCTCGAATGCCTATGAAACTAGTTCGTTGAAGTAATATATAATAATATGAAATAATATATAATTATAAAAAGTTTTATATTTCTCTCTGTTACAGGTAGCGGAAACTATCGCATTACAACAAAAAAGAAATACGCACAAATACCAGGTCTCACATGTCGTGATACAGGACCCAGTATCTACAGCGCCCCTTTAAATCCAAATACACCTCTCTCTTTTACTCCCACGCATATCGAAAGAGATAAAACTTCCGAAATTGAAGATAACAACATAGATAAACAAAACCTTACACAACTAAATACTGTGCATAGCGTCCCTGCTTCTGTACCTTCTGATGGTAATTTCAAGGATTATCAGAATGTTATTAAAGAAACCGGATATTACAACCCTGTAGATACGACTGTGCAATATGATTTCAAAGATGTCGATTGTGATAGAAAACAAAATACATATAATATTTTTAATCCAGCAGAAAATTATGTTCAAAGTACTTCAAATATTTCGAACTGGCAAGCAGGAACCGAGGTGCAGCCAGAATTATTCGAAATTACTAACAGAAAAGAAATAAATGACGATAGAAAACCAACTTCAATCCAGGATATAAATATGTCACTCAGTTCTGCTCCAGTTGTACCACCACCACCGATGTTCACAAATATTTCTAGAGACAGACCGTCTGTTAGAAAATCAATTTTACCACCATCTGTTGCAAGACGTATTTCAGCCAACCAGCCAATAATAAAACCGCAGTCTGTAACACCAGTAGTTGTTGACAATATTTTTACACCGACTCTTGTTCGTGATACTTATGATCAGTCATCTATAGCATCAGATCTTGAAGATACTGTTGGATCAACGCAATCATCAGATGCAGTTTATTCGCCACCAACAAATATTTTCCCTCAGTCACCATTGCAATTTACTACAGCAATTATCCATGCCTCTCCAACATTTTATACTTCTGCTCCTAATACACAAATTCAATCAACGGAAAAGCCTTCTGCCAGTAAACCAACGGTAGTCTCCATGTTTATGCCAGCTATAGATACGCGTGAAACAAAACCAACATCGGATTCAATATCTTCATCAAAAATGAGTGTTGATTTATTTATTGCGTCTAAAGAAGAATCTCAAAAACCACTACTACCATATGCTGAAAGTGTAGCGGAACAATCCTATTTCAAAAATTTCAATACTGAAATTGCATCGTCAATTCAAGCACCCGAAGAATGCACACTTCCGATGTTTGATTTAGCTGAAGCGACATATGGTGTACCTTCATCTGATACAATCACCAGTTCAAATATGTACCCACCAGTTATTGGACAACCTCAATCGTCTGTATCATTTGTATCGCATGTAGCGTCTTCTCAGACAGAAGATGAAAATAAAAAAAATCTGCAAACAGATCAAGCTCAGTGTGCTATTAAATTCTTCGACCCTGGTACTTTGTCTTCTGAACCGTCCTTACCAATCACAGAACCACCCAAAACTAGTAATAGTTTTAATTACAGAATGACAAAGAAAAAACCGCAGTACTATTCTGGACCAATAGATGGCTTTGGATCTATAAGCAATAACGTTAAACCCGTAATTTATCCTGGTGAAGCAGGTTCTTTTAGCGGAGCATTATTTACACCAGAACAACAGCTGTTAGATAACAATAACGTGGAGAAACATTCAATGCCATTTGATATAAATAAATCTACACCGATAGCCACTGTTCCATTCGATATAAACAAAGTCAGAGTACAACCAGATTACGATACAAGCTTTGACTTAAGCAGACAAACTACTCAAATGGAAATCCCAAAACAAGAATCCAAAGGATTTGGCATAATCGGATCTCTTAAATCCAAACTCAGTTCAATCGACATCAATAAGATTCAAAATAGTGTAACGACCTTTTTCGATCCTGGTTACAATGACGTTCCGGCTAATACTGCTGATAGGCAAGAAAATGTACCATACTATCATCAAAATCCCCGAAGCAGAAAAACTAGTTTTGATGTATATATACCAGCTGTTCAGCTTAGTTCAGAGCCCCACGATGGGCAAATCTTCCATGATATTCCACATAGTTACCACAATACAAATAAAACTCAAAATACATTTGACTATTATCAAAATCTAGAACGAGATATATTACCAGTATCTAGTTATTTTACTTATCCAGATAATAGTATATCGATGCAACCTACCCACAATAGAATTGTGGATAGTAATGATTCAGTATTCTATTCTAATTATACTGGGATCAGTCAAAGCGACATTACAAAGCCAGATAATAAAAATGTTCCAAAGACATCCTCATTTGTAAAAAACATTGCATTACCAGGTACTGATAATTCTGATACTGAAACTGGATATTCTAGCCAAAAACAAAATAGTTATGATGATCCTGCATCTATATCTAAGATATATAAACAAGAAATACTTGAACAAAACATTGTACACTCGAATAAGGAGTTTATGCAGGATAGAATCAAAGCTGCAAGTGATTTAGCAGCTATAAGTTTCTTTGATACATCGTTAATTGATAATCAAGCTTTTGATCCACCGTTGGTATCACAATCTAAGTCGTTGGAATCAAGAAAAGCTGATGATTCGTATACAAATAAAACTATAGAAAATATTAAGAATAACGTAATTGAACCACAAACATTCCCTTTACCCACTTTGGATATGGCGAAACAAGATAAATTGTTAAAAAAAGTTTTTGATACAGAAGAAAGAAAGATTCAAGCACTTTCTGAGAATAAATTGAATTTTGTTCCATTATATCAAACCACTTCCACTAATACGGAAGTTGTAGATCCATTTATGCATATCAAGCTTGAAAATCAAGAGTTATGTCCGGAGATACAGATAAGAGAGACTAATTTACTCGAGAGCTTATCTACAGATGAAATACCCATTGTTGCGGTTTCTTCTGTGCCTCTATTTGGCTTGTCAACAATAATTGCTGAAAAACCTAAGGAGACTATAGTTTCTGAAGGTAAAAAATCTGAAGGTTCTTTAACTAAGACTCAACGGCCATATGATAAAAAAGCAGTTGCGAAATTTTTTGAAAATATACCTCCTAGAGAAATTATTAAACCACAAAATAGTAAAATGCCAAGGGATATCAGGAAAATAAAAGAGTTTTATGCACCAAGAGTTCAAGAACCAGAAATAGAATCAGACTTAAATATTTGTGAGACATGTAGAGAAGTCAACAAACATGAAGAAAGAGAGACAGAGGATTTGACTACACAGTTAATAGAAAACATTACAGCACCTATACAACTTTCAAATCCTGTGGAGGCTCCTTTTACTGATGGTGACACAACTCAAATTAGAGTTGAGTTTGACAGAGATCAGTATGAAAAATTATCACGTATCGCTGAAGACACTATAGAATCGATCCATATGCATTCTGCTGATGAGCTTCTAAATGATGCACCTATTATAAAACCGAGAGGGAGGTCTAACTTTGGCTGGAATGTTAATAACTCAACATTAGAAGACGATGATGATGTCAAATTCAAACAAGAACCACTATCCTCTGATTTTTATGAAAATAATGTACCGTTTTTGGATAAAGTACTAAGCAACGTAATTGAAGATATTAAAACAGAGTTTCATAATACCAACGTAAAAGAACAGGCGAGTGCAGTATTGGACAATGCGCTACCTACTGTTACTTCATCAGATGAAAACGATTCAAGATCTGAAGCAGTGGGTCATATAGATGTACATATGATAGAACAAGACGCAAATAGGGATTTCCCTCTATATGTAATTGAACCATCAGACTCTGAAGATGATATGGACACAAAAGAAATAGAAAAATTTGAAGACACTGGTATTAGGATGGAATCATTTACAAATAGGATAGAGAGATTCAAAAAACGGAAGGAAACAAAAGTTGATAACCCTGAAATTTATGGACAAAATATATCAAGTGTCAGCAGCCCTTCTGTACCTATAGCATCATATTTCGATACCGGAAATTATGCCGCTGAAACGCATTATAGAAATTCATTATATTCTACTTCATCTGGTAATTACATGGGTACATCTAGTCATCCTATGCGAATTCCTCCAGGTTTTGAAGAAGAATATCATAGACGGATGAGCGGTGTATCTAATAGGCTACTAACATCCTGTTTAAGTTCAGACAGCAATTCCAATAAACCAATAGCAACAGAAACATCCACTACAATGACGAAAGAACTGACATCTACATACTTGGATACAGATACGAGAGATATTGATGATGCTTTTGATGTCCAATCTCATTTAACGAATTTCGTAGACGAGAGCGAAACGCCGCCATCCCCACCGAGTAATAAACTACGTAAGCCAATTTTGGCAATGATATTTGATGCTGATAGCGGTCAAATAGATGTAGATTATAAAGACACAATGGCTATGAAGGGATCTGATTCTGACACAGAACCACCATATGTTATACCCGGTCACAAAGTAGAATTCGTTGAACGTGAAAATGATACTGAAAGTTTCAGTAGACTCGCTAGTTATTTCGATTCCCCTCCCAAAACTGAACATTCCAAATCTTTTTTTGAGTTAAGCCAAAGTGAAAACCATTACAGGAATAATAATTCAAATGAAAACAAAACTAAGCAAGATAGTACACCGCATAGCAATGAAAGTGAAATAAGAAATTACGCTGTAAATCGTAATTTAATGAGAGAACTAACTTCGTCAGATAATATGGAGGTACCTGAAGATGACGCAAATAGAACCGTGCATTACTTTTCGTACAAATCTGACCGCGACGTTAAAACGTTTTTAGAGGAAATTTGGAATAAAATGTATGGTAATGTAGATAATAAATTGTACACCAATCATTCGTATGAATACGACCTTGATGAATATATCAAAAACAGTAGGGGCTTTTATCCAATTAAACCCGAAAGTAACTGCGAAACATTTACTAATGAAAGAAAATCTGACAGTAAAAACACATTTAACGATAAAAATGATAATTTAGAATCGGTTGCGTCTGACGAACGAGATGATAAAAATCCCCATACAATTATAAATAAATGCGACATTTGTTCTAACTATATTAATATTAATGAGGGTAATTATAAATTTAGAAAATTAATGAATAATAGCGCGGCTAGTGATAAAGAAATCGATAGGAATATGGCACAAAATAACGAACATCATCGGAGATCTGTTACCGTTAACTTCGATACGTATTCTCTTCAAGACGGTACCAATGATGGCGTCGCTGTGTCGAATGAGGTATTAATTTATATTTATTGATTTCTTTTCATTTAAGAGTTGAAGTATTTGTATCTTTTCCGTACCGTTAGCAATAATTGAAAGCGTTAATTTTTCTTAAATATGTTTTATTAATACGTGCGCTCGTTGACCACTAAAAGTGGCAGCAATTTGGAGTTACGGATAGTATAAGGCCAAGCTTTCGAGGAAGAAAATATCCTGAAGAAGATAATGAAGGATTATTTTAATGCCCTCCTGGCTAGCTATCACTCTCTTGTTGAAAATCTATCAGCAAATGCTTGTAGGCGTATTCACACATTTGTACTCTAGAATAAGTTTTATTCCAGGTTTACCGTGGTACAATGTTAAGAGTAATGTAACTAAGAAGGTTCTTTATGTTAAAAAATATGATTGTTTTCAAAGGTTAATGAAGTCAAAAAGAGAAGCTGACGTAGTGTGCCCGGTTACTACCAGTTTGCGCAAAAGCAAAACAATTCCTCCAATATCTAAACTGTTTTTCAGATATATTTACTGCATCCAATCAAATTCATCGAATCAAATCATTGTTAGAGCTTATTGCTGGAAATTATATTAGATTGGTTTCTCATCTAAATGAGATACGATAATTTAGGATCATTTACGTTAACTGACAGTTTAAAGAAATGCATTTTTAAATTTAGTGCCTCCATTTGATTGTTTTATTTAACTATACTGCTATCTGAATCAGTGTTAGAGCTTATTGCTGGAAATTATATTAGATTGGTTTCTCATCTAAATGAGATACGATAATTTAGGATCATTTACGTTAACTGACAGTTTAAAGAAATGCATTTTTAAATTTAGTGCCTCCATTTGTTTGTTTTATTTAACTATACTGCTATCTGAAATGAAGTGGGCGTGTTTACCGTTCTTTGCAATTTTGAGTTTTATATATAATCGGAATCAGGATACAAAGGTGTACCTAACAGTAATTCTTTTTTCATCAGTAATCTTGTACTTAATATCATATAATATAGTTATTAAACGAAAAAATCATATTTATAAGTTATTCTATTAATTGTTTATCACCTTCATATTGTATTTCCGTTTCTAGATATAGAATGCTAATATTACCATCTAGTTTGGAATGAATATCTTGACCTGTTGGATTTTCTTTAGGTGTTGCTGTTAGGATAAATTTTTCAAGAGCTGCTCAGAAACTTATTTAGCTTTGAAGCTTACATTCGTGATTAGCGTTCTATGAGCTGCTAATAAATTCGAAAAGGAAGGTTCCACTTACAATATTTAAATCACTAACCAACATGATTAGTTAAAAGATTTCTGCAGGAAGATTGTCATATTATGGTTACAATAACGTCTAAGAAAACATATGATATAAACAAATTTTAAATCTCATACACATATGCAGGGCTTAATATCTGGATATAACATTCTAGAATCGTACAACATCAGAGTATACACCGGTGAAGCATCACTGGTTCTACCGAGTCGATGTAGAAGATAAGTCCATCTGGAGGGGATTTTCGGTCGTCGATTCTACAGCTTTGGAAGAAGCATATGTTAGCCGTGAGTATGATTTCCGAATTACGGTATTCCCTGGTTAATATGTTGTATCTTTATTTAATAAAAGAACTTGAAGTCACAAAGTACATGTTAATAAGTAGAGTTTCACTAATCCGGCGCTGTATTTGTCTAATACATCCAAGAATCCAACACCCTACGCTAACAGTTCCGTCCTCTCCTACTTTCCTAACGATTTGTTTTTATAGTGTCCGATAAGTGAGACTCTATAGTACTCACAGAACTGATTAAGGTAGTAATAGTAGTAACCATTCAAAAAAATCTTGGCTCTTTTATATCATATAGGAGGCAAACGAACAGACCGGTCACCCGATGTTAAGTGATCACCGTCGTCCGTAGACACTTGCAACACCAGGAGAGTCGCAAGTGCGTTGCTAGCCTGTGTTTGGGGGAGTGGAGAGGGGCTAGAGGGGAGGGGAGCGGAGATAGGGTTCCGGCACTCTCACTAACCGAACGAAACGCAACAATACAAGCACTGTTGCTTCACGTCATTTTTCTGTGAGAGGGTGTTGCTACCCCGGATGAGCCGAACCATCCATGCTGAAACCAATAATAGCTTCAGCGTGGCTCTACCACCTATAAAAATTACTTACACATTTGCTGTTACAATTAGATTATATAAAACATGTTTTAATTTGTCACATGAAGGTTTCAACCAGAAGCAAATATTGGTTGTATAAAATCGAGCGAAACTTTTCGCAATTAGGTTAACTCACTTAACAACCAGAGCCAGCTTTATAAGAGACACATGCTCAGAACGTACTCTGTGAGCAGTTTAAATGAGAGGTATATTTTGATTATTCTTGGTAAATCATTATATAATTTTCACCGAACAAAAATTCTCTTACAGAACACCTGACTGAGGAAACCGTCGTGGCGACAGACGGTGGGAGGTACGACGTGAACATTGTCGGAAGGATAAGAAGACCGGTCTATTGGAACGATAAGCCGACTAATGTGAGAAGGTATGTTTTCTAGTTTCCGTTCGGATTTTGATAGTACCTATGATTTCACTATGAAAATGTTAGTAATTATTGTATAGTTGTGCAGATTTTGAATGAACAGTATTGTAAAGCGATACTGATGTGGTTACAATACGGGGTTAATATGGTTCGAAGGACCGAGAAATTTGAACCTTTTGTAGGGACACAATGTAAGCGTGTAAGGCAGAGTGCATGGTAAGCAAATAATTATATGAGAGCGCGACGTATGAACGGCGAGCCAGTTACTGCGCGCTGGCCCGCGCGAAAGGTCGTAGACACGGGGAAGATGAAAATTAAATGACGCAAGTTCAAGATTGCATTTTAATTGAATAACCCCAGTCGGGAGGACCTTCATCAACCAGAAGGAGCAGTAACTCATTCGGAGGTCACACCTTCCAAATTGGTGACCACCGACAACTGACACACTTCCACGCGTAACTATAGTCATCCGGAAATTGGTGACGCGACGACGCGTGGACGTCAGAAACGTGGTACATTAGAAATATTGCAACGTCAGCACCGTGACAACGCAACGTTCTAAAGAAACTATTGAAGGGATTTCACATTTAAAAAACCAAGTGAACGGCAGACAAAATAATGGAATCTTCGAAACACCACAGCCAGGTGACCAAAGATTTCACAGATATGCCAACGTCCAGCAATGAGCTGTTGATTGCAGAATTATCGAGGCTCAGACATAGGATGGACGAAATGGAACGAAGTCGATCAAAAGGGACATTTAACACGCGATCTACACATGAATCCGGCGACAGACGTAACATTTCTTCACAGCGTCGCAAGCCTGAATCAGCGGACTGGATATGTTTTCACCACTTTCAGTTAGGAGAAAAAGCAAAAAAATGTATGAAGTACTGCAACTGGAAGAAAGTAACATCATCCGCGGAATCCAGACAACCAAAAGCGATGCAGGTAGAGGTGGGCAACGGCATCGACAGCTCGAACCACCGTTTATGCATCAGGGACTCGAAGTTAGGACTACGCTTCCTCATCGACACTGGTTTTATGTTGAAAAATATAAATTAATCTTTCGTGTACTCTAAGAATATTCTCTTGCTTTTTGGGTTTTTTTGTATAATTATAAAAGTAACGAGCAAACCCGTGCACTACTGTATGTTCAGGTAACCTAGTTGAAATGATGCGAAATCGCTAAGAAAGCATTCTGCGTATTGAGGCAATAGGTATTTAATATTAATACAATAATGTTTATTTCGCTAATCTAGTAATGTCACAATAAGTCATAGTAACATACTTTACTTCTGAATTTACTTCATATTTTGTTTGTCTCTGCATATTGTGTTCTTTGTTTTATTTGTTTTACTACTTACTGTTTTTTATACTTATGTTTTATAGTGTGTTTTATGTAAAATTTTTGCAAAATTTTGGGGGAAGTAGTGTAGGGACACAATGTAAGCGTGTAAGGCAGAGTGCATGGTAAGCAAATAATTATATGAGAGCGCGACGTATGAACGGCGAGCCAGTTACTGCGCGCTGGCCCGCGCGAAAGGTCGTAGACACGAGGAAGATGAAAATTAAATGACGCAAGTTCAAGATTGCATTTTAATTGAATAACCCCAGTCGGGAGGACCTTCATCAACCAGAAGGAGCAGTAACTCATTCGGAGGTCACACTTTCCGAAACTTTGTATATAATAAAAGGAACTTAAACCATAGCATGGTGGTAAAACATCGTGGATTAAACATGGAGGAGATTAATTTGGAATTCAGATTTGTACCCAAAGAAGAGCAATCATTGACTGAGCATTATTAAGGTAGCGATGGATTAATGAATGAATAATGGAGGTACAAAAGTAGAAAAATCTGTCGTCGATTCAACTATGGGTGCCTCATTTAAGAGCCAATTCTTCTGTAGGCTTAACATGTCACCATCTTAGGCATTTTTAATGTTTTAGCATCAGATGTGACTGTGGTCAAATTTTAAAACTTTTATCGCATCATTACCAAAACATTACTTAGTTTCGATAAAATAACCTAGTTAATATATTCGTTCTGACATACTACAGATGCAGCTGGTTTTACAAGGGTACTACGGACGCGAGATACGTCCCTTATACGGAGAACGTTGCGGAGAAACTTGAGGTAATTTAATGGTCTAGTACTGGACTTTTTATTACGGTACGACACGGTGACGTCAACGTACCTGATGGGTAAAGACAATGGCGACCATCGCGAGTTATATGTTCCAACACCTGGCGCTGCTGCCAGGTAGGCCTGAAAGCCTCTAGGTGCCTTTGTATACCTGACTTTATACGAGACACGACAAGTTAACAGATCACTCTATCTGGTCTATCATCATGCGCACGGAGGTTGCGATCCTGTCTGGCCCCAGATGCTTAACATTCCGCATACTGGAGTTTCCGATTATAAAGAGTGTCCTATTTTAAACCAATTTAGACAACTCTATTCGTCTTTGGTATTAATATACCAGATTATAAACTTCATAACAATGTTTCAGAAGCTGTGACGTCACACGCTATGATTGATTTATCGGTACACGGTTTAACAGTTTATCATTATTTTAGTTTCTTCTTTGCAACTGTAGTGTTTTTTTTTCTCGAACTGACTACGCTATAGACCTAGCAAAGTCTTAACAGCTTCACCAGACTACTTCTGTAGTGTGATTTTTATTTAGTACTAATTAATATAACAGGAGGAGTATCGTCATGGCATGACGACTGGGGAGTGGCACAGGCAGTTGATTCTCCCGAACAATGAGTTGGTAGTGATGCACGGCCCGAGTGTGATGGTGCATTTCCTCCACGGCGGCGCCACTGACCCGTTCAGCACGTCGCCCGTGAGTGCCATTCCATAGCGATAGCACGTTTTTATACCATTTTTTTTTAATCTCAACACGATTCAGTCGATATATACTATTATTGAAGAACAACATTGACCATTTAGAGAACTGTACTACAGTACTACTTAAAGATCCAAGAGCCAAATGATTAGCAATAGGCTCCAGAACTGTTCCAATTAATTAATGTTTAGTATCTATTAAATAATCTATTAAAATTTGATCTCAAGGTTACGATCTTTCTAACATTATGAAGAGCTATAGCTTACACCGAATTATGTACCGTATTACACCGAATACTTAAAATCAGGTGAACTGTCAACATATCTTGATAAATACATAATTGAAGAGTCAGTCTTTTGTAAGTGATATGTAATAGGCTCTCGGACTGAATAGGCTTTAGGACTGTTCCAGTTAATTCAATCTCAATGATTTACTACGGACTTGTCTCAGGGTTGCGATAATTCTAATGTTAGTTATTAAAAGCTATAAGCTGCTGGGAATACTTAAAATCTAAGGGACTGCGGTATTTGCTCTGAAAAAAAAAGTAAACCAAAAAGTCCTAAGCTCATCGGTACTACGAATTTTTTTCTTGTGGGTCATTAAGAATTCACTCCATACCAATCCATACAACTTATCCTGATAGGTGATCCAAAAAAACACAAATCTATTGGGATTACTTTAATCAATTCTTCCCTATCCTAATAGCTGATCCAAACAACTGAAACCCAGTGGGATTACGGTTTTTTTTTTTGCTGGGACATTAATAATCCTTTCCAACCTATCCTGATAAAATCCGTCCACCAGCTGTTCACCTTCGGCAAGCGCGTATACCGAAATCCCCTCAAGATCAGAGTGGCAAGAGACCAACCCAAGAAAATCGACCATCTGATCTTGCTCGTCCACGGAGCGGGCGAATATAGGAGTCAAAAGGAGAAGATTGTTAGTTTATTCAATTGTTGAATAAGTGTCTTGATACTTGGTAAAAGACGTAGTAGGAAGTAGTTATTTTAAAGCGTAACTCTCGGAATCTGGTCAGTAATTTTATACGTAACATTTGGTCATCCATTATGGTACAAATAATTGCGGAAATTGAATTTGCCTTTTTTTTTGGCTGCAATACTAACGTCACAATATGATAAGATTTTTCCATCATCATCAATCTGTAAGAGACCCACTGCAGGGCCATAGGCCTCTTCCCGTAGGAAGGTATGGGCGTAATCACCACGCCAGCCCACGGGTATTGGCAATTTTGAACCCTGAGAAATCCACAGTTCTATATTTTTCCCACATACAGTAATACTACAAAATAATTTCTCAGGTTCATCTTTCCTCACGATGTTTTCCTTCACCGTCAGTGGACACTTGCCAATTTAAATTAGTAAATGTACGCGAATTCCAAAAAATCCGTTGGTACATGCCGAGGTTCGAACCTTCGGACATCGAAATAATATTCCACCGGTGAAACCATTAGGCCACCACGACTTTTATATGAAAGTCTATGCATGCATCACTGAAAAACTACTCAATAGATTTGAATAAAGTTTTTCGTTGTCCATAAAAAATTGTCATGATTGCTTTTAATTACTTGTTTAGGGACGTCAGTTTTCTTGTCGTAGAGAAGTGGGACAAGCAGTGTGGTGCTTGTAATTTTTCTCTTTATACAAAATAAAAAAAAACTATTAAGACAATAGACGACGCAGACGAAATATTAGTTAATTTCCTCGAAGCAGTTGGTGAAGTAGACCGAAGTAAAGATTTTAATATTGGTAAATTTTATTCGAGTTGGGTCATTTGACCTGTATTTAATAGAAGCAAAAAGATATATGTCGGGCAGAGACGAGGAGTCACCCATAGTGATGTCATCTTTCCGGCCAACATATTCAGTATTAGATACATGAGCGTGATCAACCCATACGTACTGCAATACTGATAGCATAATCTCTGAATGTGAAAGGCCTAACGATCTAAGAAAGAATATCCAGTACCTAGTTGTCGGTAGTCTTTTAAAGACATCTAGCCAATAATAATCAAGATACTTATGGTTGGCTCATACCACGAACCAATACTTCAAGACCCCTCAATAGCAAAGAGTCGGTAGTATGGATCAATGTATGTCGCGGTGGTGAAGCTATTTCACCGTTGGACGTTGGAATATCAATCTGATGTCCGCAAGTTTTTAACCCCGGTATGTATTAACGAGTTTTTCGGAAGTCGCGTACATTTCCTAATTTAAATTGGTAACACCATCACTTGACAGTGAATTATTACACTGTGAGGAAACCTTAACCCAAGAAATTATCTTGTCGTATATACGGTTGTGTGGGAAAATTTAGAACTGTGGATATCTCGGAAAGAGGCCTTATTACCCTGCAACGGGTCTCTTACAGTACGATGATAATAGTAGTCAATAGTCTGAACTTAGGTCAATAGTAATAATACCTACATCATATTTATATACATGTAGGTGGTAGAGGCACGCTAAAGCTATAACTGGCTTCGGCTCGGCCGAGGTACTACCATCCGACTCACAGAAACACCGACGTGAATTAACAAGGCTTGCATTGTTGCGTTTCATTCGGTCAGTGAAAGCGCCGAGGGCCTACCTATCGTTTCCCGCTCCTCACAACTTCTTTCCTTCCAAACACAGACTAGCAACGCACTTGCGTATCTCTTAGTGTAGCTAGTGTCTATGGACGACGATGATCACTTAACATCAAGTGACCCATGTGTTCGTTTGCCTCTTATGATATATTAAAAAAAAAGTTGTATAGTATTAAGAGTAGTTACAATATAGCAGTCGACATCAAGACCGCGTGTCGTGCGCCGCGGTCACGACGAGTCCGAAATTGAAGACACTGAGCCGTCCAGCATAGACCATATCCTGCTGCTTTGTCACGGCGTCGGTTCCGCTTGCGACATGCGTTTCAGGAACGTGGAGGAAGTCGGTGAGTTTTTCTTTATGTTTTTTTTTTTTTTAATCCCGTTTTTCCTCCAACAGATGTCAGTCGGCTTGTTGGCAATTAAGAGGACAGCTATTCATCTTTAATTATTTTATTTTTGGTCATCAATCTTCTAGAAGATCGGTAGTGCCATTGTCTAGTAGGTAATGATATTACAAGTTTTTCTTGCGATCACTTCAATGAAGTAACAAGGTGGTGGCCGTCTTGTTAGAACTTTCCAGGGAGTCAGAATCCATGCACCGTGGTATTATTTACCATCCACTTCACTTATATACAATAACCAATCTATATTACGTAAGACACCACCAGTGTTGGTACTGGTAGAGCCAAGCTGAAGCTATTATTGTTTTTGCCACTAATGGGTCGGCTCGTCCGGGGAAGCACCACCCTCTCACAGAAAACCGATGTGAAGTAACAATGCTTGCATTGTTGCGTTTCGTTCGGTCAGTGAGAGAGCCGGAGACCCACTTACCTTCCCCTTCCCTTTCTGCCCACCCTCCCCTCCTCCCAAACACAGGCTGACAACGCACTTGCGACTCCCCTGGTGTTGCAAGTGTCTATGGACGGTGGTGATCACTTAACATCAGGTGACCCATCAGTTCGTTTGCCTCCTATGACATAAAAAAACCAGTATTACAAATGAAGTATAATATACAATACATGACGTTTCAATATCACGTCAAAAATTACGAAGGCAGGTATTGAAGCGATGATGTCTCAGCTTATATTTGAATACAGCGTTGACTGACGTTGGTTAAAATCCTTACAACTGAGTGGGTGTTTTTGGTAATGGTTAAACGTGGTATTTCTTAAGTCCGACTGGTTAGCTATCATCCTCAGAAAATCTGTCGTCAATCACCTGTTGGCGTGTTCCGGAGGGCTTATGTTACTCGCATTTGCAGGAAGCTCAACTCTCACCCTTCTGCACGTGCTCTCTGGGTGGTGCTAATTAGTAACAACGTTTTGGCCGCTACAGTGTTCCACAAATTAATTGAACCTTGCATCCATAAATAGAGTAATTTCTAATACGGCACACTCACCTGAGAGCCAACTCTTCTAGGTATAGCGTGTTTATCATCAAATCAAATCAAATTAAAAAGACTTTATTCAGTTCAGACCCTAATAAGGCAATTATGAACATCAAAAACTACCACCGGTTCGGAAAACAACCCAGTCATGGTACATGTTTTTATCATATATTTCCAATACATCATACAATAACTTTTAGTGGATGCACAGAGAGAAGTCAATTCCAGACATCACTATCGTTCACATACTGATCCACTCTATAATAACATTTTGACACTAAAACCCGCTTGATGTGGTCCTTAAATTTACCGTCCGGCAAATCGGTAACATGCTTTGGGACTTTATTGTAGAACCTAAGACTATTACCTAAAAAACTATTACTGGTTTTGCTAAGTCCGAAACATGGGATGACCAGTTTATTACAGTTTCTAGTATTTACATTATGCCGGTCTTTTACTAAATTCAGTCTTTCAAAGTTTTTACGGACATACATTAAATTATCAAGAATGCCATCAATCATCTTAAATAAGCAATATGTAAAGTAATATGTGTCTTTTCAGTTGACGACTTCAGAGCGACAAGCTTGCAGCTAGTTCAGTCCCATTACCGGAACTCCTATGAGAACGGCACAGTCAACAGAGTCGAAGTAAGTTGTTACCGTTTTGTCTACTTTATCTAACTGTTATTATTAATTAAACTAATTAGTTTGTAATATTCCGGATTCAGATAAAAACGTTCTAGAAACCTCTTATGGCAATTCTTTTTTTTTATATCAAAGGAGGCAAACGAACTGGTGGGGCACGTGATGTTAAGTGATCACCACCGTCCATAGACACTAGCGACATCAGGGACGTCGCAAGTGCGTTGCCAGCCTGTATATGGCAGAAGGGGGAGAGGAAAGAAAGGGAAAGCAGGAAACAGGAAGGGACGTGGGCCTCCGGCTCTCTCACTGACCGAACGAAACACAACAATGCAAGCACTGTTGATGCTGAAACCAAAAATAGCTTCAGCGGGGCTCTACCACCTACAAAAATTTATTAGTTCAATACAATATAGTATGAAATAAGCCAAATATATGTATAAAAAATGGGTGTATCTATATCTATGATACTTTTATTCTTGTGTATTTTTATATTTGTATATAATCAAGATCTCGGAAACTGCGTCTTCTATTTCCGTGAACCTTCGTATATAGGTAGTTTCGGGGACGATAAATCGATCTAGCTAGATTTTATTCATAGAAAACTTTTTAACTGAGTTTTTAGGCAATGAAAACATATAGCTAGAATATAAAGGAAAATTTCGCCGGCGCTGTCAAAACGAAAATAGCTCACATGGAAATCCCATTTCGAATCCGAGTGACAGCACAAGAGATATATTAAATATTAAAATATTAAATAATATTTTTTTTTTGTAGAAAAATGTTAATTTTATAAGGCAAACCTAACAGTTTATTTTAATTTAAAAATGTTTTTTAAAGAACCGATCTACGTTCGGACTTCCAGGTACTACTTATAACAGATGTTAAAACTTAAAAATAAATGTGTGCTTATTATATCACACCCTGATTACTAAAGATACATTGATTAAGGTATACAATCAACCCAATTAACCCTAGTAAATGTGTTTGATGACGATTTAAGTCGAGTATACACGATTCAGCGTAACCGAACCGTGTAGGATCGGTTCTATCGTTCATTATTCAATGTGCCTGGAGAAGTTTGCCTAGTTGGAGGAGTGTAAAAAACAACAAATTCGTAGGAGGTGTTTTATTAAAGAATATAATATTAATATCAGAGATGTGGGTGTATATCACAGCATTCTGGCAGAACCGACATCGGACTGTTGTAAAAAACTATGTAGCATATTTTGGTTGAGTAGTTAGTCTATGTGTGTTTTTAGATTTAAGAATTTTTGTTGTAGATAGATATAAGTTACGATGGGACTGACATGTCTAAAGTGATAAAAGTCCCTAAAGAATTTTTTTTTTTTATTGTAGCACGGCAAGGAGACTGCACTATGCCTGATGGTAAGCACAGTACAATCCAAAAATAATAGTGACCACCGATTGACACACTGTCCATCGCCGGTCGCCACTATCATGCCGGCCTGTAATAAGCTGGATATGCACAGGCTGATCCCGAAACGCGACCCGTAGAAGCG
The DNA here is from genome assembly GCA_014332785.1 of Antheraea mylitta. NCBI lineage: Eukaryota > Metazoa > Arthropoda > Insecta > Lepidoptera > Saturniidae > Antheraea > Antheraea mylitta. The sequence goes on along the minus strand of JACEII010000157.1, from coordinate 785,163 downwards.
AATCACTATTACGGGCTTTTTCGCCACATACATGGTGGTTGCGACCCAGTCAGGCTGTAAAACCCTACCACCCCGCAAAAATAAAGAGAAAAAAAAGTTTGCCTATCATGATCGATAAACTTTAACTGTAATCGTCCCAAGGTACTTCCGATATCTTGGCACTCGACCCTCCATTCAGGAGAGGACGGAGTGGACCGTCGCTTAGCTCAGATAACGCTGGACAGCATCCCGCGTCTCAGGAACTTCACGAATGACACCGTCCTAGACGTACTGTTCTACACGAGTCCGGTCTATTGTCAGGTGAGCTATGTCCAGTAACGGTTTCCCTAGCCAACAGGTTTCAACTTCCTCTGGTCCTGAATTACGATACATGTGTAGTTACATTTCAAATTTAGCTAAATCCAATTACAATCCTTCAGATTCTTTTAATATTTCCAGTTTTTATACACCGAGAACGAATTTCAGATTTGGCCGTCTTCATATTTTACATGAACAAGATTTGAAAATGTTGAAAAATAAGGTAAAATATTAGGAACACCTAAAATTGGATTCAGCTTATTTTGAAATTTAACGACTCCATTACTTTCGTATATAAGTAGTTCTAGATGGTTCCAGATATTTCTCCAGTGTTTAAATATAATACATCCTTCTTCTATACGAGTCGCTACAATTCAAAATAAACTGAATCCAATTTTAGCCGTTCCTAATATTGTACGTTATTTTTCAAGATTTTCAAATTTTGTACACAGCTAATATGGAGATCATAAGAAAACTAAAAACCTTGTTAACAGCAAAATTTCGTTCTCGGTGTATAAAAACTGGAAATTATTAGATTGGATTTAACTTATTTTGAAATGTAACAACTTGTGCTATGTTTTTCCAGACTATAATAGACACGGTGTGCAACGAGCTGAATCGGATCTACAGTTTGTTCCTGCAGCGTAATCCCAGTTTCAAAGGGGGTGTGTCTCTGGGGGGTCACTCTTTGGGCAGCGTTATACTTTATGACTTGCTGTGCCACCAGGAACCGAAGGTGAGACCTTGAATCCAAATTATATATTTAATTTTTTTGAAGTTAAGTTTACATAACCTTAAGAACATGTCAAAGAGGAATGGAAAGAAGTATGTTGGGAATCTCACTGAACTGGAGAAAAGCGCAGGGAATAAGATCCACAAAAAAATGTGTAAAATATAATAATTAAAGTTAAACATTAAAAGTTGCAATGAACAGGATATGATAAGAGATAGTCTGTACTAATATTGTAAGGCTGGAGGATTTGTTTTGTTTGGTTGAAAGCACTAATCTCAGGAACTACTACTCCGATTTGAGATTCTTTCAGTGTTAGGTAGCTCATCTATCGAGAAAGGCTATAGGTTATCTATCGTCACGCCTAAGACCCAATAGGTGTGGACCACCAATTACAAATGTTTCGTTTTAACAAGACGCTGCCGAAGCGCTTATGACGTATATATATACTTATATGCAATAAAATAAAGTTGAAATTGTGTCCCAGTCGGAGGACAGTTCTGCCGATAAGTGCTTCGTGAAGAACTCCAACGGCGGTTGTTCCACTCAGCCCAACGTGAAGTACCCAAAGCTAATATTCAATCCTGCAGCTCTATACGCACTCGGAAGCCCTATAGGTAAGGTATCCTTCGCAATTACACTACTTTGAATGAACGAATGTGTGTATG
>JACEII010000157.1:700056-783458 GCA_014332785.1 Antheraea mylitta | reverse complement strand
AAAAAAAAACCTTAATAAATTCTATACCAAAACTTTCCTCATGAATCACTTTATCCACTTGTGAAAATCGCATGAAAATCCGTTTAGTAGTTTTTGAGTCTATCGCGTACAGACGGACAGACAGACAGACGCGGTAGAGGACTTTGTTTTATACTATATAATTATGAGATGAAGTCGATGGGAAATAATACCACGAACCATGAATGTGGAGATGCCATAGAAATTCCCTGGAAAATTCTAGAAACACGGCCACCATCTTGTTAATTCATTGTAATATCAACTCGACAATGGCATACAATAGAAAATTGGTTGCCAAACATTAAAAAAAAATGTAATGGGATATGGTTTCAGAATTGAACCCCTGATCAATCCGCAACTGAGGAATGTGAAGCCGCTTCTAGTCCCACACCATAAGGGAAGGAAGAGAATGCATTTGGGTGAGTTATAGAAGACGCTCTTTTTTTGAAGCGATGTGAATTTGATTTTATGAAAGGAAATTGTGTAACAAAAAGAGATAGCTATGTAAATACATATATAGGTTTTAGACTGTGAGAGAATGAGATAGTATATTCTTAATGTACACGAAATATATACAAAGAGATGATCAGAGAGAGAAATGTTGAAATCAATAGCACATTACTCTCTGTTGGAGTGTAGTGACTATCGCGCATTTTTTAAAATTATCCTATTCTATTAACGTTGTTAATGTATATTAAGTAAATATTAATAATATACCGGATAATAAACACTTTTGTTTTGTTCATGACACTTTCACGTTCGCTTTCAAGTGAAAGTGAATTCACCCGACGGTCATTGAAACTGTGCTTTAACATAGACGCTTAGAGGATTGAGTATATTTTTTGTATTTCTCTAAATAATTCGGTCAAATATTAAGCACCTATTTTTTTAATTGATTTAGAAAGAGAATCGTGTGCACAGTATCCTCCATATTTATTGCTACTGTCTAAACTTTCAGCCTGTATATGACAGTAACGACTACTTTATAGTGATTAATCACGTTACGTTATTTTGCAATAATTCTTGCTATAAACTGTTATTGGCTATTTCCTGCATACGTTTCTCTAAAAAGAGCACAATAAGTAATTATTGTGTAATGTGTTCGCAAACAGAATTAAAGGATACGATGGTCCGAGTCGGTGCTGATCTGAAGCAGAAGTTCATCGAGTCGATACGCACCACCTGGAACAAGTGGAAGACGCCCACGCCCAGTGATGGGCAACTGGAGAAGGTAACTCATCTATAACATAGATAATGTCCTCCTTAAACAGTATATACAGTACTAGCTTCGACTCGTGACTTCGTTCGCGTGAAATAATTTCTTTGGGCTAACACGCAGTGGAAGCTCACAAAGGAAAATAAACGATTTTGAAACATTCTTCATTGGTGCTCTGCTCCTAATGGTCTTAGCATGATAATATATAAACTATAACCGATCAGATAACCGACGTGAAATAACAGTGCTTGCATTGTTGTGTTTCGTTCGGTAAGTGAGAGAGCCGGAGGCCCACGTCCCTTCCTCTTTCCTTCTTTCCCTTTCCTTCCCCTCCCCCTTCTCCCATATACAGGCTGGCAACGCACTTGCGACGTCCCTGATGTCGCTAGTGTCTATAGACGGTGGTGATCACTTAACATCACGTGACCTACCAGTTCGTTTGCCTCCTTTGATATATAAAAAAAAATAACCTTCCTCAATAAATGAGCTATATAACACTGACTTTTTCAATTCAGAGCAGTAGTTCTTGAGGTAACTCCCTACAACGTCATAAACACATTTATAATATATATGAATTTTATGTAGCAAATTTAATGATAAAAAATTCAATCGTTTTCTTAAAAAAAAAATATCTCAGTTTGCAGGACACAAAAAATAATAAAAAAACTTTTAAGTTCGATAGAGAACATCTTAGAATTGGAATTTTGAGCTCCACCTTTAACAGGAGCTTTGTTTGGACATCTGAAATATTTTGGGCTGAGAACAAAAAAATATATATATATATATATATTATAAAGAGGTAAAGTTTGTGAGTTTGTGACGTTGTAGAGGTCATCTCAGTAACTACTGATTTGAATAACTCTTTCAGAGTTATATAGCTCATTCGTCGAGAATGGTTATAGGCTATATATCATAAGCCTAAGACCAATAGAAGCGGAGCACTAATGAAAAATGTTTCAAAATCGGGATGTTTTTTTCCTTTTGAGAACTTCTGCATGTTAGTGTTAGTGTATCTATTCCACGCGAACGAATTCGCGGGCAGAGGCTAGTATATACCATCTGACCCAGCCACATGATACTATAGCTCAGTTATTACATGTTGGATTAAGATTAATGAAGAAATTTTAAAATTAAAACGTGGCGCCATCTATAATATATCAATAACAATCAATCGTACAGTTTTCTGACAACAAACTAATATTAGCGCCATCTGTTCGAGACTGATGAAGCTTACAATTAATAACAATAATCAACATTGACAATAATTTAATTTGTAATTATAGTGATATTGAGGCCATTAATCGATACATAAATGATCCTATCTCTGAATTTGGACAGAATTATACATAAATGCCAACGTTTCATGAAGATCGATTGAATAGGCTTAGATATATATTAGTGTTGTCGCTATTTAGGGTATATTATATAGTAGTACCTGGGCGACCGAACCTAGCTCGGTTCTTTAAAAAACATTTTTAAATTAAAATAAACTGCTAGGTTTGCCTCAGAGAATTAGCATTTTTGTTACCAAAAAAAAAATAATTAAAAAACGATATCACTTTTGCTGTCATTCGGATACGAACTTGGGTTAGACGGATTTTCGAAGCAGTCGATTTCCATCTGAGCTGTACTTTACAGTGGCGAAATTGCCTACATAGGCAGAGGCCATACCGGAGGAAAAAAAAAGAAATAAGAATCATTAAGGTTTCCTATTGGATCTAAACAGTAGTAGCAAAGAGTATTTGAGTAATCATGAAAATAATAATTAAAGAGGGCAGTTAAAATACATAGAACCAAATAGTTTATAATGACAGTCGTTATTCGTCTACTATTTGTCAGGTCGTCGAAGAAGAGATGGAGAAGGAACAGTTGAACGAGGAGAGAAAAGAGGAATCAACGCAGAACGAAACGGTATGACTTTGATAAACATATTTTTAAGAGATTTAGTTAAGAATTTATAGTTAGGAAATTTATCTTTTCATGTAATTTTATATGTATATATAGACTTGATATCTTTTGACAGGCGATAAACAATTAGCCACAAAAAGTTAACAAAATTACTGCATTATTTTTGTTCTACAATAATGAGTATCATATATGAATTAGCGATCCCAGCAGGCGTTGTCTGAAATCGGCTGAGTACCTTAAACGCTCGCCTTAATAGTTCGGTGAAGCTGTTAAGACCGTGCTAGGTCAATAGCGTAGCCAGCTTGAAAAAAAAAGCAGACGTTGTCCTTGCCTTGATAAAAAAACCGGAGCGCCACCTACCGGGTCCAATTGTGAATTTAAACCATTCTTGGATCTATTGAAACACGCACATAAAATTTCATCAAAATCGGTCGAACCGTTTTGGAGGAGCTCAGTAACATACACACGTACAGAAGACATGTATATATAAAGATATTTATAAGTAATATCGTTTTAGTAAAAAGGTAAAAAAAAATACATTAATTATTTCAGATTTTTTAAAACTTTATTTTAGGCAATCAATCTTTCAGAGTATTACTGCCATTTTCGCGTCGTCAATAATATTACAAGCGTCGTGCGATCATTTCAATATTAAGCGGCGTGTGAATCAATATTCTAACAAGATGGTCGATCCCTTGAACCTTCCAGGGAGTTTTTGTGGCATCTCAGAATTTTATGCTCCGTGGTATTATTTTCCACTCACTTCACTTATGCACAATAAACTAACTATATTACGTTATACACCACCATATTTACAAAATATAGAGTCAAATAACACAAGATTATGAATAAAATATGAAATCCACTACATGACAGAATAAAATCCCGCCAAAACAGCATTAAAAGTTCCTTTCGACGATTATATAACGTTATGTGTTGACATTATCGCCGCCATATTTTCACTAGATTAGTGCTTGAAACCGAGTATATTCGATCACATCTATAAAATTACGAATAAATTTATTTCATGTGATATATCATATAACGTTATCTCATTAAATTTATTTCACGTGATATATAACGTTATCTCATTAGATTTATTTCACGTGATATATCATATAACGTTATCTCATTAAATTTATTTCTCGTGATATATCATATAACGTTATCTCATTAAATTTATTTCACGTGATATATCATATAACGTTATCTCTTCAGAGAAACTTAGTCATTGTAAAATTAGGACGTGATATTTATACAAAATCATTGTCTGTTATCTGTTTGTACATAGTATAGATTTTAGAATATCTATTAGTATCTAATATTTGTTGATATTAGGTAGTGAAACATACTGGGATCTTTAAGCTCGTTTTGGATTCGTAAATCATATGATGAGGCGGATGTCCCTCCATCTAGTTCAAAAATCTTACTTTGTATCGATACGGGGGGTGACTTTGTCCTTTGACATAAGTGTACGGCACTCTTCGCGATACTGTTGCAAAAATAACCGACCCGCTTGCCGCCGCGTGCACATTAATTATGCACAATTGAAATACTATTAATATACATTGTTATATGAAAATGATAATTAAAAACTATCACCGCATTATAAGCTCACGTGTTAAGTGACGCGTGTGAACGATCTGGTAGTCACCAACATTATTGCATTACTGGTGATTCATCAAATGGTGAGGACCAGGCAGCCGCATCCAGCAACCAGTTAAGCGAAAGTGCTACTAAATACACCTCCCGTATCGATCACATATTCTCACATGCTTTATGTAATATATATATATACATATATGCTTGGGATATAGACATATATAGTTTTCAAACCGCGAGATGTGAGCACGGCTATTTACACGCCTACCTCACTATCATATGAGAAATTATATCACGTGAAAAATAACAGTGATTCCTGGAATTTTTCATGCCTTTTCTAATTAAATTATTTTATTCGTTAACAGGTGACTCCGGATATGTTAGGAAAGTTAAATGGCGGTCGCAGGATCGATTACGTCCTGCAGGAGGCACCACTCGAAGTCATAAACGAGTATCTCTTCGCTATGAGCAGTCACGTCGGATACTGGTAAATAACTATAACGGCTATTTATCTATACTAATAATATAAAGAGGTAAAGCTTGTGACGTTGTAAAACAGTGTTTCCCAAACTTTTTAGGCCACCTTAACTTTTGTTTTAAAAAAAAATATGCCCCTCTCGCTACATCCAGTACACATACATACATACAGTAGGTGGTAGAGCCCCGCTGAAGCTATTTTTGGTTTCAGCATGAATGGGTCGGCTCCTCCGGGGTAGTACCACCCCTCTCACAGATAACCGACGTGAAATAACAGTGCTTGCATTGTTGTGTTTCGTTCGGTCAGTGAGAGAGCCGGAGGCCCACGTCCCTTCCTCTTTCCGTCTTTCCCTTTCCTACCCCTCCCCCTTCTCCCATATTCAGGCTGGCAACGCACTTGCGACGTCCCTGATGTCGCTAGTGTCTATGGACGGTGGTCATCACTTAAAATCACGTGACTCACCAGTTCGTTTGCCTCCTTTGATATAATAAAAAAAAAAAACATAATTTTTAACCATTTTTTTTTTTTTTCGAAATAGAAACGCTATTGACCTGGAAAGGTCTTTACAGCTTCACCGAACTACTGAGGCGAGCGCTGAAGGCACTCAACCGATTTTGGGATGTTTGGGCGACTAACTCGAGGGTGCACGGCACACCTCGTCTTGGGCTGTCGCCTGTTTTGTGCAAAAATCGCGACCTATCTGAACTAAGCTAAGCTATCTAGATTTACGTATACGAGTTATTGAAACATGCATGTGTACCAAGCATGCGTGCCTCAACAACTCCCTATATGTATTGTGTGTCAGAAAAATTCCTCTAAACTAGGATAGGAGTTTATAACCATGAAGAATTGTTTTGTTCCCTTAAGAAATATAAATGACTAGTTTTAGGAAGAGATCACTATGAAATTGTTATCAAAACATCGTAAGTAAAATTTCAAAACATAATGAAAAATTTACTTGACGTTTCGCCGTTTTTGTTAAATTCGTCACCGATATCTAGGATTGCATTTAAATAACTCAAACTGAAGGGGTTAAATTCGTGTCGATTTTTAAATTGTACCCCCCATTTTACTATCAAATTATCCCCCTGTGGGGCGTGTGGGCCCCACGTTGGGAAACATTGATGTAGATGGTAAGCTCAGGAACTACTGGTCTGATTTCAAAAACTCTTCCAATGTTATATAGTTTATTTATCAAGGATGGTTATAGGTTATATATCATCACGCTAAGACCAATAGGAGCGGAGCACCAATGAACAATGTTTCGAAATCGGGATTTTTCTTCCTCTCGAGTGATTCCGCTGCGTGTTGGCGTTAGCCCAAAGTAGCTATTACTACTGGGACGAAGTCGCGGGCAGGGGCTATCTAATTATGAATTAAATTATTGTCAATACTAAGTGTTGTTATTAATTAAAAGTTTCATCAGTCTTGAACAGATGGCGCTTGAATTTGGTCTGGTTGATAGAAAATTGTAGGCCCGATTGTTATAGATATATCCCTTAGATGGCGACACGTTTTAATTTTGAAAATACATTATTATAATTCGAATTCTACATTTTTTTTTATATTATGTAGGAGGCAAACGGACAGGCGGCTCACTTGATGTTAAGTGATCACCGTCGTCCATAGACACCAGCAACACCAGAGGTGTTGCAAGTGCGTTGCCAGCCTATGTTTGGGGGAAGGGAGAGAAGAAGGAAGTGGAAGGGAGAGGACAAGTGAGGGGAAGGGGGAAGTGGGTCTCCGGCACTCTCACTGACCGAACAAAACGCAATAATGCAAGCACTGTTACTTCACTTCGGTTTTCTGTGAGAGGGTGGTACTACCCCGGACGAGCCGACCCGTTCATGTTGAAACCAGTTATAGCTTCAACGTGGCTCTACAACTACCAAAATACACATGCAATAACTTAACGATAGCAACGGTCATTTAGTTGAATATAAAATTTCACATGCGTGTGGTTGTCGCTATTAACTCAATCACTCCGCGCTGTTTTTGGATGTAGAGTGATCTCAATACACGACACGACACTATGTGTTTGGCGGTCGCGATTGTTCCTCAAAACAGCGTATGTACTCGCAGGGAATCCGAGGATACGATGTTGATGATGCTGCGCGAGATATACGAGGGTCTCGGAGTACAGCCGGACTCTACTGTCCCTCAGCAGAACATGACCGTACAGCGAACGAGGGCAATCAAACAGGTCAGTCACTTTGTCTTGTTACATTTTTTTTTTTTAAATACGAGCCGTCGCGGGACGCCCGGCAGATGTGAAACATCGAAATTGTCTTTTATAAGTTATATGCGTAAATGAACAGATTACGACAGGAATTAGTTTATGGCATAATGAAAAGATAAAACAATACAAATTTGCTCCATAAAATAAATAACTGTTTATATATATTTGATTACATAAATATTCACTTTTATTAAATATACAATACAAAAATTCAATTAAGCGCATTGTGTTTGGCGGTATTTATCAAAAGGCGCTAGGTCGTCGACGCGTGCCGTGTAACACTAGTAGAACGAGTGGCCGACAAAACAATTTAATCTTATGTTTATACAGATAGGGTTGCAATTGTTTTTGAGTATTTCGTTAATAGTGCTCGTATTTTGCGTCGCACGCCGACAATCAGGTTTACCCACCGCCTATAGATGTTTCACATAAAAAGATGGCCATAAATAATTAAATTGTTTTCGTTATTGTGTTTTTGAAACGAAGTTCCCTAGCGTGGTTTAAAGGCTAAGAGTTGGACTGGAAGAAATCAATACTAATATTATAAAGAGGTAATGTTTGTGAGTTTGTGACGTTGTAGGGGGTAATGTAATCACAGGTACTACTTGTGCGATTTTAATCATTCTTTCAGTGTTATATAGCTCATCGAGGATAGTTATAGGCTATATATCATCACGCTAGGACCAATAGGAACGGAGCAGCAATTAAAAAGTTTCAAAATAGTGGTTTCTTTCCTCTTGAGAGCTACCGCTGCGTGTTATCGTTAGCTCTAAAGTAACTATTCCACGCGAACGAAGTCGCGAATAGAGGCTAGTCGTCACATAAGTGAAAATCGTTACACGGTCCGTCAGCAGAACGTGACCCTCCAACGAACGAGGATTATCGAACAGGTCGTTTATACGTACGGTCGTTTCATGGATTGTAGGCGTCACATTTGCCAGACGTCCCGTGTCGGCTTAATTTTTTTAAACAATATTTTTCCGTTAAGTAACTTCGTCATTGTGTTAATTCGCTATTTAGATTTAAATTTATTTATCTGATTAAACATATTTAGTTGTTAAAGTCCTTTTTTTTGTGTGTAATATTTGTTTTTCGTTATTTTGTTGTTGGTTTTTTTTTGTTTCTAATTTTTTTATTGCTTTCAGGACGAAACGATTGTAATCGGTGAGTTCATAAACTATAATAAATTAATTTACTATAAGTTATTTTTTACTGAATTTTTTTTCGCCTTGTGTCTTTCTTTAGTTTCATTTATGATTAAATTTCAAAATATCAAAAGGGTTTTTTTCCTTAATGTCAATCGTGTTGTAGACATTTTATAAGGAGAAGAGAAAAATTTTAGGAAAAAAAAAATTAACGCACCCATTTTGGTTTAAAAGCCTGCCTGATTGACCCTTATTGCATTTGAATGCGTAGATTATATATTTTTCGGTAATAGTTATATATTTATTAAAATAAAATAATAATAGAGAACAATTATCACGTCTGGTCTTCACATTTATGGCAGTCGAAAGGAATAAGATTGCAAAATTACATAACAGCGCCATCTAATAACATATCCCATAATGAAAAATTGACTATGAAGTTCCATACAAATACATATCGAAAAATGAAAAGATTCTGGCTAGTTAGGTGTTAGGAGCTTATGGAAGCCTGGGAGAGTTCTAGCTCAATTTAGACCATTTACAATGTTTTAGGAAAAATATAATCTTAACACCGCGATACAGCCATATGAAGAAATTGTACAGCGCCATCTATTGAGCTGTTTGCGACTTAGTACCAGGCTTGCGTCAAAGGCCAGGTCTTATTGTTATAGTTTTACTTTTTTATGTTTAAGGGTTTTTGTACACTTACTTGATTTTATTATATATATCATAGGAGGCAAAAGAGCAGGAGGGTCATCTAATGTTAAGTGATCACCGCCGTCCATAGACACTAGCAGTACCAGGGGAGTCGCAAGTTCGTTGCCTGCCTGTGTTTTGGTGGGATGAAGGAAAGGGGACGAGAGAGGGAAGGTGGTCCCCCGGCGCTCTCACTGACCGAACGAAACGCAACAATGCGTGCACTGTTAGTCGACGTGGGTGTTTCTGTGTGTCGGGTGGTAGTACCGGGAGCGAGCCGATACATTCATGCTGAAACCAGTTATAACTTCAGCGTGCCTCGTACCACCTCCAAAATCTAAATTATTTAATTTGTCTATAGCCATAAATTTCTTTCAGTCTGGTGAAAACCCCATCATAATGTGGTATAGTTGCATCTCGATGTTTACCTTTACCAAAATCCACCCGGACATTTCGAAGATGTCATCTAAGAGTACACCTCTTTCTTTCTTTAGTGACTAATTTCTATATTTACACTTTTTTTTTTCGAAATGACTACGCTATTGACCCAGCAAGGTCTTAATAGCTTCACCGGACTACTATATTTACACGCATATTAACGAATATGCAGTAACAGAGTTCACGTTTGCAGATCAGCCGACAACAAGCCGAGGCAGCCTGTGACGCACCATAGACTAGATATAATCAACAGATTAAGCTAAATAAATGACCGTTGGTCTGCATAAAGAATAAAAAAAAAGAAAAAAAAAACGTGTATTAATATGCGTCCGATTTTAATGTAGTAATTAAATTACCAATAAAAGATATTTATATTCTTAGTGTAAAGCCACGAGCTGACGCCATTTTGTTTTTTTTTTTTGTGAATTTAATTTGATAGGTTCGTTTCGTTTCGTTAAATGATCACGGTGACGTTTTATGAAATAAAAAAAGTAATTTTCTACTTAAAATGCTAGCTAGATATTGATTAAAAAAACAATAGCTTTGGTTTTTTTTTAATCTTATTCTGTCACATTTTGTCTAATTTTTTTTTAGTCATAAGACTTTTAATTCGGTTCCTAATCTGTTATGTTTTTTTTTTATCATTTAATTTGCATTATTTCATCCTTTATTGTGTAATACTCGTATTGGTGGCGATTGCATGATATAATGTGTCTATTATACAATTTAATATTTGTACAAAGAAACTATAGCAAGTTATAACAAAACTGTCTTGGAGTAATATTCGTAGTAAAAAATTATAGTATGAAATTCAACTTAAAAGGCATACATCTAGTGGTCTTAATAGATAAAAAAAAAGAAATCTGTCACACACGTAAACTTTGACAACCAATGAAAGTAGACATTGCTCTCCCATGACTGACTTATACGAGCAGAATTATTATTAGGGATGATCGATATTAGAAAAATATCGATGTTAACATCGATTTGAAAGTATCGATGTACGATAAACAATCGATGTTTTGGTAGCAAATAAAACTGTCTATTCTATTTATTAAATGTGTGTTATTGTTGATGGTAAAATACAAGAAAAAATTTAACATTCCCTGTATTTTTGTCTGTTTCGTACTTCGTTCTTGCTCGTACAGGAGTTCACCAACTTTGAAAAAAAGCCTTTCTAAATCTGTCCCTTTCCCCTTTTCCCTTAGAAAATGCAAAAAAGTAACTATTTGTACGGCTTATTTCGATAACGTTGATCAGTATGATTTAGTGTGAAGTAGCTAAACTTGATACTTATCTAGACCCTAGCTAGTATATTCTACGCTGGATGACTCTAAATAATCTATTGACATTTCGATGTTCTATACCCATCGATATGTCGATGTTATCGAAATCAGAACATCAATGTGAAAACATCCATGTTTTCCAGCTAAACATCGATGTGTATTCAACATCGGTGGATATCGATCATCCCTAATTCTTATCTATGAGACGCCATCATAAAAAAAACAAAAGTTGAGATAAAAGAAAGCTTTTCGCGGGTCTCCTTAATCTGTTATGTATTGATTTTAACGTTTTAAAACTTAGTCTTGAATTATTGCACTCTGTTTATTGTGATATTGAAATGGATGGTAAAAATACCACTGAGCATAAACGTTGAGATGTCAGAAAAATGCTCTAGAATCTTCTAATAAGGGGGGCCGCCATCTTGTCGAAATTTTGAAGTAATAATAATCATTATGAGTTTTTATCGAGATCTTAGTCTGTTATGTAGTGAATTTTATATTTTTTTCATAATCTTTTGTTATTCGATTCTATATTTTGTAAACTTAGTGGTGTTTTATGTAATATGGTTAGTTTAATGTGCGTAAGTGAAGTGAATGGAAAATATTACCGCGAAGCATGAAATTCTGAGATGCCACAAGAACTCTCTGTTAGGTTCTAACAAGGGAGCCACCATCTTGTTAGATCATTGAAATTATCATAAGGAGCTTGTAATATTAATAACTAATTGACAAAGGCAGTAATTATCTAGAAGATTCGTTGACAAAAATAAAAAGCAATTAAAAAAATGACATATTTAAGTTAACCGCATATATTAACAGTATCCTCATCTTGCTCACGACTCGTGGCTTCATTTATTACATTTATATTTAGACAATAAATTATTTATTTATATAGTTAGCGTTGCTAATAAGTCGATTGAATAAGGAAGAATAACTTCTTTCGAATCGATTCCTTCACAGAATCGTTATATCACTAATATCTCTAGGTCGGTTGCTGTGAGAGATTTTTGTTTTTATTATTCGGTCTATGACAGTGTTTCCCAACGTGAGGCCCACGCCGCACAGGGGGGCAATTTCAAAATGGACCTGACATCACTTTAACCCTTTCGCTTTGGGTTATTTAAATGCAATGCTACATATCGATGACAAACTCAACAAAAAAGGCAGATTCTTAAAAAAAATGCTGTTAATAATTATTAGGTACAGCTTCGTTTGACGTTACCAGAATATCAATTGGGTAATTAGAGTCGTCAAGTAAGTTTTTCATTATATGTTTTGAAAATTTACTTACGATGTTTTGATAACAATTTCATAGTGATTTCTTCCTAAAACTTATCATTTATATTTCTTAAGGGAACAAAACAATTCTTAAAGGTTAAAAATTATGTATGGGGGGGGGGTGTTTAAAAATTTTAAAAATATTAAGGTGAGACATGGCCTAAAAAGTTTGGGAATTACTGGTCTATGATGATAACTTCGGTACATTCGTTTCTCGGCCGGGTCGCGTTGTCCTTTTTCGCAATTCTAATCTAACCTAAAAGAGCAAGCAGTATTTAAGGGCTGCATTTGAAATTTGCTTCTCTATATAAAGGATGATGGGTAGGGAGCAGCGGGGATAGGGGTGATCTCCCCTCCCCGCGGAAAGTCATAGTTACGGACATATTCATGATCAAAGTTTTGAGGTTATGCGTTTCCCTCGATACATTTATTGGTAATTCTGTATATTACCCACTTGATGACTTGATTTTAGGTTATAACGAAAGAGTCACGTAACGCCTTGGTTAGGTGAGGTTTTTTATTCTTCCGTTCTGCACTCGTGGTCCGCACCTTTTTTTTGTTTTCGCTTTTTTTTTTATTTTCTGTGTGAAAAATCGTATCTATGAGCAACTAGTGGCTGTTTTTTATTTATTTAGTATTATTTTAACTTAACTATATTTCTTTGTTTGAATTAACTATTTACAATTTTAGGGTAGATTTTTTAATAATGTTATTACCTTTATGGCGGTTTTATTATGATCCGGTTAGGTTAGACTTGTGGAAAAAGAAGACCGCGGCTGCGGTCGCCGAGCGCGTTGCATCTAACACGAAAGTACCTAACGGCAGTCTTTGGATAACATAGACATATATGTATAGGAATATAACATATGTATTGGTATAATAGTCGTTATGGCCAAGTCCCTTTTAATTGTTTTCCTTCGTTTCTGTCAAAAATCACAATTTTTGAAATAATTTGAGGAATTAAAACCAATATATTTTACCTTCATTGTGATATATTAAGATTTTGTTTTTGTTACAATTTTTTGTTTTGTATAATTTAAAATAAAGTGGCGGTCAGCGGTCATTAATATTATATGCGATTGAATAGACAACAAATAAATTGAAACTAATGTATCTCATCTAATGTACTACATAGATATTAAATATATAATAAATGTAATCACTCTAAAGAAGTAATTTCTTTATAACATTATATAAATAAAAGTATTTGTCATATATCTCCAATAATAATTTGTTTATTTTATTTCATTTTGAAGATCTTTTCGAACTGACTACGCTATTGACCTAGCAAGGTCTTAACAGCTTCACCGGACTACTCATTTTGAAGATTCATTTATTGTTTAAATATAATCCCCCACGCCCGCGTAACCACAGATCACGTCGCCGTGGTCTGGGGGTAAATTTCGCACCCACACACCAGATTAGGCCCCCCTCGGCAGCGGCTCAAGCCTAGGTCCGTTCCCTCGGCGTGGAGCCCTTGAGTGCACTGCTCACGCGATACAGTGACACAAAATCTTACATCACTGCAACAACATTACACATATCACCCCCACGCACCTGCACGCATACACGCTTACACATGAAAGTGGAAGGGTCTTGTTTCTTTCCCTTATCGAACTGAAATAGTTTGAAAAATTATCCGATACAAAATCTAACAACTCATATATGTAGTTAGCTTAGGTCAGTCCAGATAGACGTTGCACGTATCAGGCAACAGCTAAATCGAGGTGTGCCGTGCACCCTTGAGCTAGTTGCCCAAATAGAATCGGCTGAGTGCCTCAAGCACTCGCCTTAGTACGGTGAAGCTGTTAAGACCTTGTTGGGTCAATAGCGTAGGCAGTACGAAAAAAAAAATTGTTTAAATATTATGTGAGTCTGGTTACGCTTCGAAGATAATTGTTTACACTTCTTTCGCATTATAACTGATTATTTTTTGTT
The DNA here is from genome assembly GCA_014332785.1 of Antheraea mylitta. Taxonomy (NCBI): domain Eukaryota; kingdom Metazoa; phylum Arthropoda; class Insecta; order Lepidoptera; family Saturniidae; genus Antheraea; species Antheraea mylitta. The sequence continues at coordinate 769,216 of JACEII010000157.1, read as the reverse complement.
ATTAAATTATATCTATATCTAATGTTCTATTGTATCTATATCTAATATACTGCAGTAGTTGTATCTGTAACAAATGTGATATATATATATATATATATATATATATATATAATGAACTGTTGTATCTATACCCATTGTACTGCTGTATCTACGTCTAATGAACTGCGGTTTTTGTATCTATTACAAATGTGGTATAAATATATCTAACGAACTGTTGTATCTATACCCATTGTTCTACTGTATCTATGTCCAACGAACTGCGGTATTTGTATCTATTAAAATGTGCTATCTACATTAACTATACTGTGGTATACATATCTAGTGATCTGCGGTATCTATATCTAGTGAACTGTGGGTATTTATCTTTGGTAAAGTGTCGTATATAAGTCTACAAAACTCGTATCTACATCTAATAAACGGTTGTATCTATATTCAATAACCTATCGTATTTGACTAAAACATCGGTTATTTAATTATTTACATGTAAAATTGAATATGTTGTGCCGCTCTTGTGATGAAGCGCTGACATTATTAAATTATTTTAAATATACTAAATGACATTTTAAAATATATTAAAATGACACTATTCAAGCTGGTGATACACAAGTGTTAATACCACACGCAAACATCGAGAGATATAGTTTCGTGATTAAGAACAATGAATAGTGTTGTCTTCTTTGTCAATTTATTTTTTTTCAAAGTTTCTGTTCACTACTCTTGAAATATCTTCGACCTTTCTATATTTTTTTTTCTTCTTAAATATGACATATAGTATAAAAATAAGGACTAATAAACAAAAAAATGAAAGTGTGTCTGTTTTTCAACATTAATTTACAATTCTTTGTAGTTGTAAAAAAAAAATTATAATTAAAAATATGTGTGCTTGAAAATCAAATTGGAATTATTTATAAAATATAATTTACCAGCAGTATAATTTAATTAAATTAGGGTTGCCACTAAAATATTCTAACTAAATATCGATTTCTATTCGGTTTATTTGGAAATCACATTGGTTATGAAGGAATCGGTAAATAAATAATTAATTATTACTGTGTTGTACTGATCCTGAACATTGAATTTAATTGTATTATATATGCTCTGTTAACTAAGTAGTATAATAAATATGATACTCTTTAGTGGTGACTTTGAATATATTATGTAATTGTCAAAGATTTCAAGTCGTTTTTTCTAATTTTGTTTGTTTTTAAGGAATCGAGTTTAATATATTAGTGTTCTGCTATTACAAAGCGTATTTCTTTTAAAGGCCCCACTCATGTGGTCCGTGTTATTATTGTAACAAATAATACATTTGTTACATTTATTTTTCTTACCGTTATGTACGGTTTTGGGTGCACGCTCAAATACATTTAAATGACATAAACATCATTACAATTCGTATCATGATTTACTACCATGATTTTTTTTTATATCATAGGAGGTAGATGAACAAACGGGTCACCCGATGTTAAGTGGTTACCTTCGTCCATAGATACTAGCAACATCAAGGGAGTTGCAAGTGCATTGCCAGCCTGTATTTGAGAGGAAATGGAGAATGGGGTAGGGTGAGAGGAGAAGGTCGGGGAAGAGGATCTCCGGCGCTCTCACTGACCAAACGAAACGCAACAATGCAAGCACTGTTATTTCGGTGTTTCTGTGAGATGGTGGTACTACCCCGATCGATCCGACCCGTTCATGCTGAAACCAGTAATAGCTTCAGCGTGTCTCTACCACCTACCAAGTATGAAGTAGCCGACACCTCGGTAGGAAAAAGACGTGAATGGTGGTATTTTCCAATCCATCCGATATTCCTAAACCTGATTCCACGCACGTAGATAACGTAATAGCGTAGTCATTTCGAAAAAAAAAAAAGCGTTAACCAGCGTGGGTTTCAATCCTACAATAAGGATCATGAATATAAGCTTAATACGTTGGTTTTCACACTTCGGCCAATATTACGTACGGTTATAGAATAGATCTATACAATAGAACGATTGTAATTAAAAGTGCTCAAATTTGGACTAAATGCTCGGCTCGTGAGCATATTGTTTAGGTTAAAATGCTCATTGCAAATAAATTCTATTTATGCATCTTGTTATTTTACTTCGTTTATGAATGTACTGTATACATTTTATTCATTCAACATATTAATTCATATAGATTTTGTGAGGTTATGTTTAATGAATCAATAAATGAACAAGCTATAATATTAAACTCCCTGCCTTAAGTTTCGGCTACACGATATGTACTTTTAGTTCAGAATTAATCAAGTTAATGATATGTAGCTTATAATGAAGAAAAACCGGTTTTATACGTCGCTTTAATAAAACTGTTTCGAAACTTGATCGTGTAACCGGAGCATCACACATTTTTTTTGTTTAAAACTAACATTGGTTAATATTTTATTAAAGTTTATATTTTACTAAAGTTGTTTTATTTATTTAATCCTTTTATTTATATAAAATATACAATTTTCTACAAATGTCTTTCTTTAATTTGCATGACGAATATACTATATATATTTTTTTTTTTTCGAAATGACTACGCTATTGACCCAGCAAGGTCTTAACAGCTTCACCGGACTACTAAGGCGAGCGCTTAATGCACTCAGCCGATTTTATTTTGGCAACCAGCTCAAGGGTGCACGGCACACCTCGGCTTGGCTGTTGCCTGTTGCATGCAAAATCCCGACCTATCTTAGCTAACCTAGCTAACTATTCATATATGTATGAGTTGTTGAAACGTATATGTGTACCAAGCATACACGCCTCAACAACTTCTCCATATATTTATTATCGGAAAATTGAGAGTTTTTCAGTTCGATAAGAGAAAAAAGTAAACCCTTCCACTTTCATGTGTAAGTGTGTAGGCGTGCACGTGTGTGGGGGTGATCGTGTAGTGTTGTTGTAGCAGTGATGTATATTTGTGTGTCACCGTATCGCGCAAGCAACGCACTCAAGGGCTCCCTACCGAGGGATCGAACCTAGACTAGAATCGCTGCCATGGGAGGCCTAATCAGGTGCAAATATACTATACTTAGTAAGGTTGTCGCGGTGTATTGTTTAAATTGCATAGGAAAAACAGGGCGTTTCTTAGGACGCAAACGATCAAGTGGGTCACCTGATGTTAAGTAATCACCACCGTCCAAAGACACTTGTAACACCAAGGGATTCGCAAGTGCGTTGCCAGCCTGTGTTGGGGGAGGGAAGGTAAAAAGTGTGGGCCTCCGGCGCTCTCGCTGACTGAACGAAACGCAATAATGCAAGCACCGTTACTTCACGTCGGGTAGTAGTACCCCAAGCGAGCCGACACATCCATGCCGAAGCCAGTAATAGCTACAGAGTGGCTCTACCACCTACAAGAATGTGTTACAAAGTCACACGATAGGACTGAAAGAAGCACTCGTTCAAGCGGGGAAATTACAAAACGTACGCCATTGACATATCTATATATTAATACATGAAGCCAAAAATTTGTACCCCTTTATAAGCGTATTGCGCCAACGGTTGAGCGTGAAATTTGGCACTGTTAAAGTTTATATGAAGAAGTGCAGAAAGCTATTTATTTTATATACAATGCATTAAAAGTATATTCAATTAATTAAAGTATGCATTATTCACACTACTGCTTGAATTTTACACAACATATACACACATATAAATAAAAAAGACATTTTAACAGCCGTCAAGTAGTAGTAATAATATTCGTCCAATAGGTCAGGCGAAGGAATTTATCCATACTGCCAATTCTGAAGTAAAAATCAAATAAATATTCTACACACGTTAGATACACGTACCGTTAGTTTGTTGCAATTTTCAATGTTTGATACCTTGTAAGATATTCAGTGAGTTTGTATGTTGTAAAAAGTTATTTTAAACTACTTAGCAAGGTCTTATTAGCTTCACCGGATTACTAAGGCGAACGCTCAGGCCACTCAGCCTATTTTATTTGAGAACTAGCTCAAGGGTGCACGGAACACCTCAGCTTGGACCGTTGACGTGAACTATCTTTTTTTTACGTGGGGAAATCCCTAATGAATACACCACCTTCCCGGGGGAGAAGGTGAGTTATGTTCGACTCGCACGGACTAAAACCCCACGGTGTACGTCGTCCGCTCTGGTTGGGGCGGCATGAGACCTTTATAGACTTCATCGTGCCGCCCCAGCGGTGGGCCCAGCAGCAACAGCGCCGCCGCCTATGGTCAGCAGCGGGTTTCATACTGGTTGATGATGAAACGCACATAAATTACATGCAGATAGCGACTTTATTGTGATATATATAAATCCAGTGTCATAATTTGTGTCACGATGAACTCTGAACGTATTCAACGGATAATTTATATTTCAATTAATGGCCTCAATATTTTTAATTACAAACTTGATCTTTGTCAATGTTGATTATTGTTGTTAATTGTAAGTTTAATCAGTTTCGAACAGATGGCGCTTTAAATTAGTTTGTTGACAGAAAACTGTAGGAAAATAGTTCTATCATAATTTTAATTCGTAAGGTTTCAGGTTCTGTGAAAATCAATCTCGATGACAGATAACAGTTTATTATTTTCATCAAAATGTAAGCAAATCCACTGTAGAGTGCTTTTAAACCAAGTAACACTTCATCATAGATGTAAATAAGGAAATAGGACAACACTCGTTAGAAACCCTGTAGTCCGATGAAGCTGTTAAGACCTTGCTAGGTCTATATCGTAGTCAGATCGAAAAAAAAAATCGTTAAGCAGTTCGCGCCGTACTTGCGACACTACATAACCATATATTTTGTTTTACATTTTCATAACAGGGTTCCGTATATGATTATACACGTTGCAATAAATACATTGTTTAATGTACATGACTATTCTATACTATAAAATAAAAATCGTATGTCGTAAGCGTTAATCATAAACATTATTATTATTTTATTTCATTTATTCGGAAAATTAATAGTGATTTATTACAGATATTCAAATTAAATAGATATACTCTATACACTAGTGAAATGTTTTCACATATAAGATTATATAGGGTATTTCATTAAACGCTTCCTATCTTTAAATTGAAATAAAACAAAATGTGTGCGAGATATCATCGAAATTTTGTATTCGATTGAAAGACCTTCGATGCTATTATGTGTGGAATATAACATCGTGCAAATGTCACTCGCAGCGTTGCTGGTTAACGTGTATCCGAAATGTCCAATTTTCCATGACTCTGGCGCATAAATAGGGCTCACTTTGACCAATGGCGTGGATTATGTTGATTTTGAGGGCTGCTGTGGTTTGTGGCTTATTTATTTAGACCTGCGATGTAATAAAATCATAAAAGAAAAAGTGTAACGGGGTCATATCGTACAATATTTAATGGGCAGTTCCCGTCAACTCCACGTGAGATGACCATTCTCACAAATCGTTCTTACTGAATGTTTAATGTGACATGAGCTATGTGGTACGTAGCGCCATCCTGTTGAAAGCACATGTCATTTGTGTCTATTTTATCCAATTCAAGCCACAAAAGGTTAGAAATCATCGATCTATAGCGCGCTTTGTTGGCTGTGATTGCCTGGCCAACGTTGTTCTCAAGATACTCGTATATAGACGGATGACGCCACCTGCCCAAAATTGAACGTGTTGTCGAATGCTATATTCATTCATGTTCATTTGGAAAAACATACTGAATAAAATACAACCATTTTGACAGATGCAACGTCAACAATATGGCCGCTAGCGACTGTCAAAGTTCATAAGTCCCTATCGGACGACCCCAATGATATTATTGGAAGACGCTATATATATACAAAGTTAAATAAATATTATTGTTTAGATTCAAAGAACAAAATCTAGAGCAAATCAACACACTACAGATGAAGAGAACTAACTAAACAAATCTAAATTCGATCTTTTCAATTCACGTGGCCGGCCACGTCGCGGACCCCTCCCTCTTGCGTCAAGAGGCAGGGCCCTCACGTTTTACTCCCGCACATACGTCGCGTCATCTCGGCAGCATCTTTGCTCGAGATTACCCGGGTGATCACAAAGATGTTGCTATCGCGATACAGTACACATCACACCGATTATACACACACACAGATATTCAGACATGCACCTTTATACAAACTGGTGGAAGGGTTTACTTTTTTCCCTTATTCGAACTGAATCGAGTAGTTTAGTTTGTTTCTTTCCGATTTACATGTTGTGTTTTTGAATCATGCAATTTTAATTATATGATTTAAAAATGAACACACGTATAGCTTAGCATAGTTTAGCTAGGTCAGATCGGGTTATTTCCGGTAACAGCCCAAATAAATGAAAAGTAATATTGTTCAAAATATTTTTATTATCTTGCAATACATGTAGGTTATTCAGGAAAACACTTTGTACACAAATTATACGAGTACAGATATTCACTGTTGTACATAGATGATAAATACCTATACACCAGTATACTTTCTCACAAACAGCTGATTACGTATTCGTCCGATTTCGGAGCAGCTGGTCTCGATCCACACCGATTAGGCCTCCCACGGCAGCGGCTCAAGCCTAGGTTCGATCCCTCGGTAGGGAGCCCTTGAGTGCGTTGCTTGCGCGATACGGTGACACACAAATATACATCACTGCTACAACACTACACGATCACCCCCACACACGTGCACGCCTACACGCTTACACATGTAAGTGGTAGGGTTTCCTTTTTTATCCCTTATCGAACTAAAAATCTCTCAATTTTCCGATAATAAATATATGGAGGAGTTGTTGAGGCGTGTATGCTTGGTACACATATACGTTTCAGCAACTCATACATATATGAATAGTTAGCTAGGTTAGCTTAGGTCGCGATTTTGCATACAACAGGCAACAGCCAAGCCGAGGTGTGCCGTGCACCCTGAGCTGGTTGCCAAAATAAAATCGGCTGAGTGCCTTAAGCGCTCGCCTTAGAAGTCCGGTGAAGCTGTTAAGACCTTGCTGGGTCAATAGCGTAGTCATTTCGAAAAAAAAAAGGAATTTTTGGATTCGGTTTCCACGCTCAAGGCCCGCGTAGAAGCTATGCAAAACCTTAAAAAAAAAAATAAACAATAAGTTTGAGAATCATTAATCCATGTATTCGCCATAGTGTTTTTAAAGTATTGAGTTGTAAATGTAAACAAATCATACTGTATACAAGACCACCATATTATTTAATATTTGTGCAGCACGAATAAAGAAAGAGTTCTGTCCGTAATGAGATGCACACTGTGGAATGTCCAAATTTATAGTCTGTCTTAATGTTCTATAAGGTATACTGAAATTAAATATTAAAAGTAAGTGTGGATGGTCCACATTTTTTTGAGTAACTATAGCTATGAAAACAACCTCGGAAATTTTTCACCTTTCCTGTAAAGGTAGAATATGGTATCTAAGACATCTTCTCTCATAGTTGGAATTTTTGTTCCTGATTTATACTGTAAAAATTTCATAAATCTTCGCTATATAGACTCAATCTTATCACGATATAATATCAAAACATAGAGACATCATTTGATGTATATAATTAACGACAAGTCGACACTTTGCTTGCTCAAGCCCGAGTGTCCAACGGGGCGCGTCCGTAAGCGCACGAGGGTGATGCATCGGCGCGGGTGGTCGAAGTGACTCGATGCGTCTGGGGCTTGCGGAGTGTTCTCACTTGTCAAGGCGCGTGAAGGCGTAGGGGTGAGGGCAGCTTGCATTCCGCGTTAAGGCATAGGCCGTAACAGAAATATAAATCATACGTGTCTCATAAGCTTTTGACAAAGATATGATATCATACAACTCATTTGTCCTGAACAAACTAATTAATTTATAATGAATTTAATTAATGGATAGTGTATCTCGAGTTATTATAAACGGTACTTGTTGATAAGTTTGTTAAATACTCGCATTTGCTCGCGATTTCGTTCGCTTTAATGCAGTTTTTTTTATGTGGGCAAATCCCTTATGGCTACACCACCCTCTCGTGGGAGAGAGTTGGTTATGTCCGACTCGCACAGACTAAAACCCCACGGCGTACGGCTGCCATTATAGTTGGGGGATCTATACAGACTTCATAGTGCCATACCAGCGGTTGACCCAGCGACAAAAACGCATCCGGTGGGTCCCCGTCTTATCAGGAGACAGCCCTGTACACACCGGCCGTGTCCTCCGTTCGACAGACTTGTGCAATTGGAAGATGGGCTCTCGAACCACATTCCCTAGGCCCGGCTACGATGGCGGAGGTAGGGGCACAAACTGACGCCCCCTCCTGCTGATCGTCCGTTGGCGGAGAGGGTCACTTAGAGGGTCCTCCTCGCGAACCATGTCCGCCGTCTTCTACGAGACAACCTCCTAGTAGAACAAAGTCATTCCCCTTATCCTCGCTACTGAGCATGCTTTCATTACGCTCGGCAGCGAGATACCCTATCCAACCGCCTCATCCAGAGTGCGACGTTGCTCCTCCCAAGCAGCACAGTAAGACAGTGTGTGCTGCGCGGTGTCCGTTGCAAGTACCAATCGAAGTACCCGTGCCTAGTCAGCAACTGCACCAAACGGAATGTTAGGGAGCCCTTTGTAGGTACTTTTTTTTAGGTCCGATCTATCCATTACTAACAAGAATTGAGTCGTTACATTTCCATTTCAAATGTATATTAGATAACTAGCTTCTGCGCGTGACTTCGTTCGCGTGAAATCAGTGGCGGATTTGCCCTAAGGCCCAGGAGGCCCGGGTTTAGGGCGGTCAGATATTAGGAGCGGCTAATCGTGATAAAAAATTCACTGACCCAGGGGTGGCTGGTACTTACTACATGGCCTGGGGCCTATGGCGACCAAGACTGCAAATCCGCCACTAACGCTAACACGCAACGGAAGCTCTCAGAAGAAAAAAATACGATTTTGAAACATTCTTCATTGGTGCTGCGTTCTTATTGGTCCTAGCGTGATGATATATAACCTATAGTCTTCTTTGATAAATGAGCTATCTAACACTTAATTTTTTTAATCGGACCAATAGTTCCTGAGATTAACGCGTTCAACCTCCTAAACAAGCAAACCCTCCAGCTTTATAATATTAATATAGATTACTACTCTTCCCTCGTACTTAACTCCAGTTGCCATTCAGATTACAATAACTTTTGATAGAGTGGACCGATTTTAATGATACAAAAAATTGGTTACTCCTGAGGATATGCTTTATGATTTTCTTTCTGAGATTATATTGTGAACTCAGTACTTTAGCAGTGATGCGTGGTCACAAACAGACAGACATTTTTAAAAATGATTGAAATTTCTATTACAATAAAAGACATCTCCAACAACTATTTTCACGGTGATCGAAAATGTACAGACACGCTAGATTTACATTATTATTATATGTATAGAGAATAATCACATATTTTAGTATTTAAAGATAAAATTAAATTAGGACATAATTATGTTCAGATATATGTACTTAGCAAATTATAGTATTTTGAAGATCTGTATTCACACATTATTTTCTGTCGGATCCTCGTAACTATCGCGCACTGTTAAAAATATTCTGTGTTGTCTATTTATTTTTTTGTTGTAACACGGCACTGTGCCTGATGGTGAGCACAGTACAATCCGAAAACAACGGCGACCACCGAGACACGCCGTCCCTCGCCGGTCGCCGCTGTCATGCCAGCCTTTCAAAATCAAAATCAAAAAGTACTTTATTCAGTTTAGGCCCTAATAAGGTGCTTATGAACGTCAAAAACTACCACCGGTTCGGAAAACAACCCAGCCATCCAGAAGAACTGGCAACAAACTCGATCGGATTTGATTATTAATATTGATAATGTTATATATATATAGTAATAATGAACTGTCCATATGTAATATCCGGTATATATGTGTATGCATGTAACATGTGGGTAGAAATAAAAAACATGATTAGTCTTTTAGTCAGTTTTTTAGATGGTAGAGCCACGCTGAAGCTATAATTGGCTTCAGAATGAATGAATCGGCTCGCCCGGGCTAGTACCACCCTCTCATAGAAAACTGACGTGAAGTAACAGTATTTGCATTTTTGTGTTTCGTTCAGTCAGTGAGAGTGCCGGAGGCCCATCTCTCCACACCTTCCCACTCTCCTCTTCCCCCCTCCCCAAACACAGGCTGGCAACGCACTTGCGACTCCCCTGGTGTTGCAAGTGGCCACGTACGTTGCAAGTGATCACTTAACATCAGGTCTATCATCTCATCTCATCATCATATATCAACATCATCTGCAATGCCATCTTCAAAACGGTGTTACCCATTGTGACGGCACGTTCACTGGCAGATAGCTGACCTTATAATAAGTAATTTAGGTTATTCTATTTAAGACTAACTGTTACTCGCGACTTGATCCGCATGAAATTTAGCAAAAATATGTACTGAACTCCAAGGATAAATATAATTGATATATATATATCTATGTATGTAATTTGTATTATATTATCTTTTTTGACATGTGGAGTAGTCCTACAATTAACGTGTTCGTAATGAATGTGGTACGTCGTGAGAGCGATAAAAAATGTACGTGCGTCCCGAAGTAGGCTCAGAGGACACTGGCGATTCTTAGTATATAGTATCTTATCTATGCTGGCGATGCGCGAGCGCCGGCGCGGCTCGTCGGTCGGCCAAGGATCCCGTTATTTCCCCGCGCGTCCCCGCGGTCTTCTCCGCCGCTGTCGCCGTGCGAGGTGCAACTATTAAATTTAATTATTACGCGCTGCCACACCACCCCCCTTCGAGATAGCACGTTCTGCCGAAAATCTTTCGGGAATTCTAATTGTTGGACCAGATCTGGTGGTTCTAGGCAGATTTTAATCTTTTGTTTTTTTTTTTTTTTTTTGTTGGACACTCGGTAGACCAGGACTCGCTGTAGGCAGGTTTTACACGATCGATAGAAACTGTCACGGGTCCTCTATTCGATTCCAGAGTGATCGTTTTGGCAGATCTATTGACAACACGGTGAGGTCCTGTGTAGGGTGGCTCTAAAGCTGCGCGCAAACCATCCTTACGAAGAAAAACGTGACTACTAGTGTTCAAATCTTTATGTATGAACGTAGAGGTTGCGCTGTGATTTGATGCGGCTTGTGGTCTCAAGTTTGATATATACGTCTTCAGTTGAGAGACGAAGTCAGCTTGTTGTACATTTTTATTATTACTTGAGCCGAAAAATTCACCTGGGTGCGCAAGCTTTCGCCATAAACCATCTTTGCAACAGAGCATTGCAAGTCTTCTTTCCAAGCTGTTCTTAAACCTAGCAGAACTACTGGAAGCACGTCCGACCACCACTGTTTATCATGTGCCATAATCGCTGCCTTCAGTGTGCGATGGAATCTTTCTATTATCCCGTTCGCTTCAGAGTGATAGGCAGTTGTGTGGCGCAAGTTGATTCCACAGAGATTTGAAAGCGCTTTAAAGAGATTGGAGGTAAATTGGCGTCCCTGATCGGTAATGATTGTTTCAGGACAATGAAAACGTGTAATCCAAGTTTCATAAAAAGCTTTCGTGACTGTCTCGGCGGAAATGTCGTGCAGTGGTCTGACTTCTGGCCAGCGTGTGTATCTGTCTATTGCTGTCAAGCAGTATCTAAAATCGTGTGATGGTGGCAGTGGATCAATTAAGTCGATATGCACGTGACTAAAACGTGACTTTGGTAGATTGAAGTCACCAATAGGAGAGGAAGTATGATTGTGAATTTTTGATTTTTGACAGGTTTTACCCACCAACGGCAATCTTTTCGAACTGAAGGCCACACAAATCTCTCAGTCAACGATTTTATCGTAGCCTTTGCTCCTGGATGACTCAGGGAATGAATGTAATCGAAGATCTGCGGGCGTAAGCTCTGATCTACGAATGGACGACGCTTTGATAAAGTAGTGTCACAAACTATGGTGATATCCATACCGGGAATAGGTATTTTCTTGAGGTGTAAAGATGAGGATTGGTTTTCCAGGAGTGCATTGAGTTCCTCGTCTGATTCTTGAGCCAATGCGAGATGTTTTAAATCCATTAATGGCGATATGCTTTCAATGCGAGATAAGGTGTCAGCGGTTATGTTGCATTTTCCAGATATGTGTCTTATATCTGTTGAAAATTGTGATACAAAATCCAGATGGTTAAATTGCATGGGTGAACACTTTTGATTATTTTGAAGAAAAGCAAATGTAAGGGGCTTGTGATCTGTGTAAACAATAAAATGTCTGCCTTCTATCATATAGCGAAAATGCTTCACGCTTTCATAAATGGCAAGTAGTTCACGATCGTAAGCACTATGTAACTGCTGAGCTTTGTTCAATTTTTTACTAAAGAAAGCTAAGGGTTGCCATACCTTGTCAACAAGCTGTTGTAAGACTGCGCCCAAGGCTGAGTTCGATGCATCAGTCACGAGGGCAAGCGGTGCGTTTATTACAGGATGCGCTAAAAGAGTACAGTTTACAATGCTGGTTTTGCATTTATTAAAAGCTTCTAAGTGTAAAGGTGTCCAGGTAAGTAGGTGTGAGCCTTTGACTTTAGGTCCAGACAACATCTCATGAAGTGGAGCTTGGTCAGCAGCAGCGTGCTGAATAAAACGCCTGTAAAAATTTATCATTCCTAGGAATCTGCGCAGGCCATTTACAGTTTTTGGAGGTTCATAACCCTGAATGGCTTTGACTTTGTTATCTAAAGGGCGGGTGCCATGCCGGGAGATGCGAAAGCCAAGGAAATCGACCTCATCTTTACCAAATTCTGACTTACTTTCATTTATCTGAAGTCCATACTCTTGTAAATGCTTAAAAACCAGTTCCAGGTCTTCCAGGTGTTTGGATCTATTTGGCGAATATATCAAGATATCATCTATATAAGAGTAACAGCAGTCCAGACCTCTTAATACTTCGTCTAGAAATCTTTGAAAAGTCTGGGCTGCGTTTCTTAATCCAAATGACATAAACGCGAATTCGTATAGACCGAAAGGTGTCGTGATGGCTGTTTTAGGCACATCAGCTGGAAAAACTGGAATTTGCGTAAATGCTTTGACCAGATCTACCTTTGAAAATATAGTACAACCAGCGAGGTGATGTGCATAATCTTGAATGTGTGGAATCGGGTACCTGTCTGGTACGGTCCGCGCCATTAAATTTATAATTAAGTTATGTTTATAATGAAGAAAAACTTGACATTATATACCTAAACCTCACTTATGGCTCACTTTATCGACTGGTTAAAATCGCACGAAAATCCATTCAGTAGTCATAGAGTTTGCTACGAACAGTCAAACAGATGTGGCAGAGGACTTTGTTTTACAATATGATGTGATAGGCTTTATCAACAATTTATTAACAATCGAACCTAATATTAATGGTTTGAGATGGAACACACGCTAAAGTTAGAGGCAGGCTCTGAAATGCAACTGTCGGAATACACCAACATATACTTTGCCGTAGATTATCAACTGGAGGGTACCTAACCAGGCGGGCTTAGAGACAGCCATACAAAAACCATAAAAAGTATCTATTTTTTCTTATACCATTGATGGCAAACAAACATACGGGTCACCTGATGGTAAGTGATTACCGTCGCCCATGGACACGTGCGACAGGAAGAGAATCAAAGATGCGTCTCACTTACCGAACCAAGCGCAACAGCACAAGTACCGTTACTTCAAGCCAATTTTCTGTGAGAGGGTGGTACCGCTCCGGACGAGCCGGTCCATTCTAGCTGAGATCACATAGTTATACAGCATGGTTTCATCATCTGTCGAAATTGAGCTGTCATGAGAATACAGATGTGAAACATCGAAGTTGTTTTGTATAAGTTATATGCATAAAAGAACAGATTACGACAGGAATCAGCTATGGCATAATGTAAAGATAAATTATTACAAATTTGTTCCATAAAACAATTACTGTTTATTTATTTTATTACATAAATATTCAATTTCATTAAATACAAAAATTCAACTAGGCGTATGTGTTTGGCGGCATTTATCAAAGAGCGCTAGGTATTCGGCGCGTTCCGCGTAACACTAGTAGAACGAGTGGCCGACAAAACAAAATGAATCTTATATTTATTCTGATATGGTTGTAAATGTTTTTGAGTATTTCGTTAATAGTGCAATGCTCGTGTTTTGCGTCGCCCCTCCAACAATCAGGTTTACCCTCCGCCCATAGATGTTTCACATCAAAAAAAATTTTTTTGTCATGAATCTATAGGTGTGGAATGAATATACGTAATTAAATACACTATTATTAGTTGATTCAGCTTCATACATTTATTTTCTTAATTGTCAAGTAGTTAATATTTTATCTTAACGAGTTTTATCATATTTACTTAATTACATCTCTGACGAAGTTTTAATTAGTTTACAAGCGTCTTGCGGTGGATTTTCTTGCATTTTAATAACAATAATAGACTGTTATCTGTCATCTCGGATTTGATTTTCATAGAACCTATATATACTCGTAAATTAACTGAGCCGGCTTCGCGTTGCTGTGGCTCAGTTGTTACATGTCAAATTAAAATTAGGATGAATTATTCTTGTAATTAAAACATGGTGATTTTTTTTTCTCGAACTGACTATGCTATTAAGGCGAGCGCTTAGGGCACTCGGCCGATTTTATTTGACAACTAGCTCAAGGGTGCACGGCACAGGGCATTTGCCTGATTCGTGCAATTCGCAACCTATCTGAGCTAACCTAAGCTAACTATTCATACATATATGAGATGTTGGAACATATATGTGTACCAAACATACATACCTCAATATCTCTTATATATATTTCGTATCAGGTAATTTTCTAAAGTATTTCAGTTCGATAAGGGAAAAAAAGACCCTTCTACTTTCATGTGTAAGCGTGTATGGGTGCACGTGTGTGGAGGTGATATGTGTAATGATGTCGCAGTGATATAAGATTTTGTGCTCCTGTATCACGCGAGCAGCGCACTCAGGGGATCCACGCCGAGGGAACGGACCTAGGCTTGAACCGCTACCGAGGGGGGCCTAATCTGGTAAAACGTAGAGCCATTTATGATATATCTACAACAGTCGCTTCTACAGTTTTCCGTCAACAAACTAGTTTAAAGCGCCATCTGTTCGAGACTGTTGAAACTTACAATTAATAACAGTCAACATTGACAATCATATAATCTGTAATTAAATAATATTAACACCATTAATCGAGATATAAATCATCCTATTTTTGAAGTTGGACCAAATTATACATAAATGCCAACGTTTCAGGAAGTTCGGTTGAGTAGTTTCGGAGTTTCGTATTCGGTGACAAATACGCGGAAAATAAAATAATATTCGCGTGACCGGTCATACGTATTTTACACACTGACACTTCCATATTGGTTAGCGCGGGCGGATCTAACGGCATGCAATACAATAAACGCCTAAACCAGAATAAGGTGCCGCCCCCGCGGGCGGCACGGTCGTTTCTTACTATGCAATAATTCGCGATTCTAGGATTACGCATTTTCGGTTTTAAAAGCGTTTCTGGATGAGGAGAACGTCTATCTTTCTATCTCGTAAAAAGTCAGCTACTAGATCGCGCTGTGTCCTGAGGTTTCTCAAGTTTAAAATTATTCCATCCATAGAAAGCTACCTTATGTGCGAGTAACATGGACTGTTATTCGTTTTCAAAATCTACATTAATGTGAATGAAGTCGTGAGCAAAAGCTAGCCGTTTATACACGCTGAATGGTTTAAGAGTTGCAATATTCACCGAGGTTACTGAGTATTCGTTTCTAGTTCTAGCTTAGTAAAAAATATAGGTGCTTCATATTAGACCTAATTATTTCGAGAAACGCAAAATTGATAGTCACTCAACATCAGAGGATTTACGCAAAAACGAACTGGTGTAATAAATACCGACGCAGGCCGTCTGCCCTCGGCCCGCGCTTCGCTTCGCTTTGTTCGACTGTGTAGCATTCCAACACTAGACAGTTACGTAAGGATTAGCCTTAAAAAGCACCCAAACAATTTTGTTCATTGAAACTAGGTGTGATTTTTTGTTTTCAAGTAGCGTTCCCATACTTGTCAAAGTTTTAGAACAAACTTTAACTAAGGTTCTCTTTGTTATTTATTAGTATTTGTTTCGATATTATTATTTCGTATGTTAACTGTAACCATGAACTATCATACGATTGAATGGTGTCACCCTTTAAACATTCACCTGGTATATTGTTTAATAATAATGTGTCATTTCTGAAGCTTTTTTGACTCATACGTTATGAATACTTGTACAATGAAATGCTTCAATAACGTTACGAATTTAGTGTAGTTTAAAATAGCCGTTTACAACATATAATTTCAACGGATATCTCACGAGATTCAAAGGTTAAAAATTGTGCGCAACAAACAAACGGTATAAGCGACTAATGTGTGCAATATTGATTTGAATTTAAACTATTCTTCGAAACTTTTATGTTTATTGTCCAAAGTAATTAACTGTTTGTATAGATGTAATTAATGTTGGACATATTGTTTTATTTAATAAAGTCGGATAAATATTGTATAAATAATAAAGTTTAGTGATTACACGATTCGTGTCAATGGCGTACATTTCGGAATTTCTCCGCTTAAACGAGTGCTTGTAAAGTGTTGTTTGTTTATTTTGTATTCGGTGCAACTTACCACTAAGAATTGCTATTAATCAATGATTCTTATCTGTAATTCTAGTTATTAACAATTCACTTCAGGATTTTAACAATTAATCGGTAGAAACATGGCACAAACTGACGAACATCCTCGGAGATCAGTTACGTTTCAATTCGAAACACTTTCTCTTCAAAACGGTACCAATGATAGCGTCACTGTGTCGAACGAGGTATTATTAATTTTGTATTTATTGATTCATTTTTAATTGAGACTTATTGGAGTATGTTTATACGGGTTCTTTAGCAATAATGGAAAGAGTGTTTCTTTCTTAAGTGATCATCGCTGTCCATAGATACTTACAACACCAGGGGTGTCGCAATTGCCAGCCTATGTTTAGGGGGAGGAAGAGGAAGACGGGAGAGGAGGCGGGCCTTCAGTGCTCTTACTAACCGAACGAAACGCAACACTGCAAGTATCATTACTTCTTTTTATATTCGACAGGTACGCGCTTGGCTTCAATTTTGATGGTAAGTGATGATAAGGCCGACGATGTATCACGCTTACCCACTAGGTGCCTATTCAATCTACTCTTGAAGACTCCCAAGTTTTAAGACGTCGGGTAGAAAGACGCCGAGAGTAAGTTCCACTCCTTAGCCGTACGTATAACGAATGTGGAAGCAAATCGCTTCGTACGAATTACGGGAATATCAACCACGTAAGGGTGGAAACCCTCACGGCGTCTAGTCGTCCTCAGATGGAATGGGGACGGTGGAATTATATTATGTAATTCCTGTGCACAGTCTCCAAAGTGTAACCAATGGAAACAGTGAGAGACAAACCACTTTTTGTCGATGGTCTAAACTGAGCATTATTGTATCCCACGTCGATGTTCTGTGAGAGGGTGGTACTACTCTGGACGAGCCGACACATTCATGCCGAAACCTATAATAGCTTCAGCGTGTCTCTACCACCTACAAATTCTTATAAGAAAATTGAAATATTATTGAATGAACTTTGAGGAGCCGCTAACAAAATCCAGAAAGAAAGCTTTTATTTATAGTATTTAAATTACTACCTAGGATTATTAGTTATAAGATTTCTTTGGTACACTACCATTTTATTTTTATGATAGCATCTTTGATAACGTTTGAGATCAAGAGATTTTAAATGTCGTAAACAAACGCACAGATTACCATCTAGATATACTGTTTTAGAATCGTACAACATCAGAATATACACCGGTGAAGTATCACTGGTTCTACCGAGTCGATGTTGACGATGAATCTATTTGGAGAGGATTTTCGGTCGTCGATTCTACAGCTTTGGAAGAAGCATACTTTAGTCGTGAGTATAATTTTCGAATTACGATATTTGCTATTTAATATACTATATATTTATTTAATTAAATGTCTTGGAGTTACAAAGATAAATACAGCAGAGTCACACCAATTTGGTACTTCAGTAGTCGGATAGTTTGCTCCCTGCTTGCGAACCGGTTAAGTATAACTTCCAAAATTTCTATACAGTTTTTTATACAATCTAATAATCGGAAAAGCTCTGGTTTTGGTTTTGGCGGATTAGTGAGACTACTGTATTCACAAAGCTGTCTTAGACAGTAACAATATCTAATATATTGGAAAAGTCATTGTTTCCACATTCTCGAGTATCGCTAAGATTTTATGAAACATATTAAATAAATGAAGTATTAAGCTACAATAAAGCAACAAGTATTGTACGTATATTCAATCGATTGAAACTTTTACATAATTAGATAACTTTCATAATCTCAACTTTTTGAGAGATACGTGCTCTGTAAGCGGGATCAATGAAGGATCTATTTTAATAATTGTTGGCGAATAATAGTATGGTTTTCATTTACAGAACACCTGACTGAGG
Organism: Antheraea mylitta; assembly: GCA_014332785.1. Taxonomy (NCBI): domain Eukaryota; kingdom Metazoa; phylum Arthropoda; class Insecta; order Lepidoptera; family Saturniidae; genus Antheraea; species Antheraea mylitta. The sequence goes on along the minus strand of JACEII010000157.1, from coordinate 750,755 downwards.
AAACCGTCGTACCGACAGACGGTGGGAGATACGACGTGAACATCGTTGGAAGGATAAAAAGACCGGTATATTGGAACGATAAACCGACTAATGTGAGAAGGTATGTTTTTATTTTTCGTTTTTTTCTGATACCCGTAATTTACTATGACAATGGCAATTAATTCTGTAATTGTGCAGTTTTTGATTGAACAGTGTTGTAAAGCGATAATAATACAGTGTGAAAACGGTTCGAAGGAACGCAAAGTTTGACCTTTGTATAATAAAGAGAACCTAATTTATATCATAGTGGTCCCACCCGATATGCTCAGGTGTGCCACAGGGCTCCATACTCGCGCCCACGCTCTTCAATCTGTTCATCAGTGACCTACCTCGGTCTCGGGGGGTCGAGGTAGGTTGTTACGCTGACGATACCGTTATTTACACTTCCGGCTGGCGGTCGGATTTTCTTAGGAAGCGCATCGAAAAAGCCGTTCATACTCTCGGTGAATGGTTTCGTCGATGGCGCATAGAAGTTAATTCCGATAAGAGTGCCGCAATACTCTTCGATCCCACGAAACGCGCTAATAAATTTGAGCCCATCAGGCTATACGGAATCGATATCCCTTGGGTCGAAGAGGTCAAATATCTCGGTGTTACATTAGATACACATTTAAAGTTCATTTTACATATAGACAGAGTGCGAAACAAAGCCGCTATAGTCTTGGGTCGCCTCCATCCGTTGCTTTGTCATAAGAGTAAGATGTCGCTCAGACACAAGCTTACTTTGTATAAGCCCCGTTTTGCGCATATGTCCAAAGATAACTTTGATAAGCTGCAGGTTCTCCAAAATCGTGTTTTACGTAAAGTGACCGGTGCCCCTTGGTACATCCGGAGAGTCGATCTCCATAGAGACCTAGAGATCCCTTCTATCTGGGCGTACGTAAAATCACTTACGATTAGTTATTTTGAAAAAGCCGCGAATCATCCCAATCAGTTAGTGGTATCCTCTGCAAACTATGAACCCGTATCTAACGTTGCGCGTTATAAAAGATGTCCGCGACACATTTTTACCGACCCTCCTGATTCAATCACGACAGCGAACGATCAGTACCAGCCTGTCCCTCGAAACAGAGCGTGTTCACGCCCACGCCCGCGTAACCACAGATCACGCCGCCGTGGTCTGGGGGTTAATTTCGCTCCCGCACACCCAATTAGGCTTCCCACGGCAGCGGCTCAAGCTTAGGTTCGATCCCTCGGTAGGGAGCCCTTGAGTGCGTTGCTTGCGCGATACGGTGACACACAAATATACATCACCGCTACAACACTACACGATCACCCCCACACACGTGCATGCCTTACACGCTTACACATGAAAGTGGAAGGGTTTACTTTTTTTTCCCTTATCGAACTAAAAAGCTCTCAATTTTCCGATAATAAATATATGGAGGAGTTGTTGAGGCGTGTATGCTTGGTACACATATACGTTTCAACAACTCATACATATATGAATGGTTAGCTAGGTTAGCTAAGATAGGTCGCGATTTTGCTTGCAGCCAAGCTGAGGTGTGCCGTGCACCCTTGAGCTGGATGCTAAAATAAAATCGGCTGAGTGCCTTAAGCGCTCGCCTTAGTAGTTCAGTGAAGCTGTTAAAACCTTGCTGGGTTAATAGTGTAGTCATTTCGAAAAAAAAAAAAAAATCATAGTGGTAAAGCAGTAGTCATACGACGGATCAAACTTGAATGAGGTTAATTTTTAACTGGGACTAATGACGTACTAGAAGAAAACTAGGAATAGCCTAGGAATAGTCGAGGAATAGATTGAAGATAATTAAGGCATGAAAGAAAAAAAGAAATACTTTATTGTTGAAACAACCATACAATTAATTTAAATTACACAAATAAATTAGACAGAAAAAGTTTTAGATATATTTGAAAAAGAAAAAGAGAAAGAGAATTGTCCAACAAATAGTGAACCCATTCAGCGAAATGCGTAGTACAGTAACACTGCAGTGCTGATTTTCAATGGGAGCCCACATGACGATAAACGGACGTTTAGTCGCGGTACCGATTGATGAACGAATGAACGAAGTGGGTACAGAAGTTGGAAATTTGTAGCCAGGTCACCTATGAGTGTGTTCCAGTAGCTTACTTGAGAGCCAATACTCCTCTAGGTTTAAAATATCTTCACCATTCTTGATGTTCTAGTATCTGGTGTGATTATGACCAAATATTAAAAACTTTACCGCACGGTTAACTAAACTTTAGGTTTCCATAGAACAACCTAGCTATATACATTCCTTGATAATGCTTCAGATGCAGCTGGTTTTACAAGGGTACTATCGACGCGAGATACGTCCCTTACACGGAGAACGTTGCGGAGAAATTCGAGGTAATTGTAAACTTCATTCACTACACTTAATGCATGTTACAGTGCCGTCACCGTACCTGATGGGTAAACGTAGTGTGATCTAAAGACAACGGCGTTTATCCAAAGTTGTACGCTCCAACGCCAGTTGTCGCTGTTATGCAAGCCTGCACGCCTTTAAGTAGTTTAATATACACTGGCTGTACTCGAGACATGAGAAATTAACGAGTCACTGTGTATGGTTTATCGTCGTCAATATGAGGGTCGTGATCCTGTCTGGTACAGACTCTTATCATCATGTATAGTTACTGGAGTTTGCAATTACGGCGAATGTTATATCTTAAGGCAGACCAATTTTAACAAGGCTATTCATCTTCGTTATGAATATGCCAAAGCGTAAATGTGACAGAACAATGTTTCGGAAGTTGTGACGTCAGGTGCTGTACACGTGGCAACAAGAAAGAATTAGTATGTATAATTCCATTATGGAAATATAGGGACTGTCGCCACATCATTCTAAACAACACGTAACACTATGCCGTATAGATATGAATATGCCAAAGCTTTAGCGTGACAGAACAATGTTTCGAAAGCTGTGACGTCACGCGTTATGGCTGGTGTTTCTTGTACATGAGATAACAGTTTATCATTCTTTTAGTTTCTTCTCTCCAACTGTAGTGTAAAAAAATAATTTCTGTAATAGTCGTTACTATTACAGGCAGAGTATCGTCACGGCATCATAACTGGGAAGTGGAAGAGACAGTTGCTTCTCCCGAACAACGAGCTGGTGGTGATGCATGAGCCGAATGTGATAGAGCATTTCCTTTACGAGAGTACCCCCGACCCGTTAAGCACGTCGCCCGTGAGTACCACGTTTTTAAAATCCCAACACGATATACTGTTGTAAAGGTACGTACGAGTATACTGTCATTGAAGAACAGCGGTGACCACATAAAGATCTTTACTGCACTACTACTTACAGATGAAAGAGCCAGCCTAATCTAAGTGATTGGGCTTTAGATCTGTTCCAATCAACTCAAGCTGAGTAACATATTGAGGTCTGGTCTCAAGATTATGATCTTTTCAATATTATGAATAGCTTTAAGTTACACTGAATAACGAATATAAAGTGTACTGGGTCCATACCTTGAAAAATACGTAATCGAAGAGTTAATGCAATGTGATTGGCAATAGGCTCTAGGACTATTCCAACTAATTCAATCACAATGGTTTACAAAGGACTTGCATCAAGATTGCGATATTTCTAATGTTAATTAATAGCTCCAAGCTGCTGGGAATTCGTTGATTCGTTGAATTGCGTGATTCAAAACATTCAAGCCCACTGGAGCTATGGATTTTTTTTTGCTGGAGTTTTTATCTTCCATTCTACCCTATCCTGATACATAATCCAAATAACTAAAACCCACTAGAATTTCGTTTTATTTTCTCTTTTTTTTGCTGGGACATTAATTGTCCATCCCAAACTATTCTGATAAAATCTGACCAGCTGTCTCACCTTTGACAAGCGTGTATACAGAAATCTGCTCAAGGTCAGAGTGGCAAGGAACAAACACGAGAAAATCGACCACCTGAATTTGTTCGTCTACGGAACGGGCGAATATCAGAGTCAGAGAAAGAAGATTATTATGTCAATCACTTGTTTAATAAGAGATTTGGTACTTGGTTTAAGAGACGGGGTAAGAAGTAGGCTCATATTGTAAAATGTAATGGTCTGAAACTGATAAGTACTTCCCTAGACAACATTTGGTTATTTATTACGATACAAATAAGTACAGTAAATTTAATCTTTTTTTGGGTTGCTAAATTAGGAGCAGCCTATAGATCAACTTCACTAAGAGGACTATGAAAGCATTGCGTGACCAATATAATAATATTTTTAGAATGTTATTGGGATTAGCACGATTTTGTAGCGCCATTGGGATTTTTGCAAATGCTAGGGTTGATGACTTCTATGCGATAGAAAAAACTTCGCAATAGTCCCAATAATATTACGAGAACAATGGTAGACATGTATGACAGTCCTTTCATGAAGCACCGGATATCTTTTGTTGTATAACAGTGCGATGTTCATCTTTTCATCCTATTTCATATTCATTTGTATAAAAGCACATATTAATATTGCTACTTAGTTTTAATTTTATTTTTTAATTTACTACTTATTTTTTAATTTACTACTAATTTATGTATTACTGTATAATTTGTTTTTGTGAACCCTAGACTTATAAAGAAATAAATAATAATAAATTAACCTCAAGGTTTTTACACCTTCCATATAAAAAGTAGTCCGGTGAAGCTGCTAAGACCTTGCTAGGTCAATAGCGAAGTCAGATCGAGAAAACCCTTTGTATAAAAAAATGACATAGGTCTAGTTTTAGGCTACGGCTCGAAAACTACTCGATAGATTTTGTTTAATTCTTTCCTTGTCTATAAATAAATTGTTATGATTGCTTCGCATTGCTCTTTTAGCGACATGTTCTTTTTGCCGTAGAGAAGTGGAGCAAGCAGTGTGGGGCTCATTGTTTTTCTTACCTAAATAATAAAATGAATTGTTGAGATTATGAATGATGCAGACGAAGTATCAGCTAGTCTTCTAGAGTTGGTGAAGTAGACCGAAAAAAAGATTTTAACATCTGTGAATTCTATGAAAGTTGGGTCATCAGACCTGTACTAAATAGAGGTTAAAATTGTATATATCGGAGCGAATCGGGGCTACATATTAAAGTATGACGTCATCGACAGTAACGTCCTCTTTACGATTTAATAAATCAATCCACCAATACCTGTGGAGCATCAAATGCGTTAACGTTAACAGCCGATACAGTGTTACAATACTTAATATTACAGGCTAACGATCGAAACATGCTGTCGTCAGCCGCCTTTTAAAGTGTTCAGCCAATAATAGTCAAGACGCTTGTGATTGTCTGACATTTGGAACCAATTGTATTTTACAGAGAAATAATAGGAGATAGTCATTAGTATGGATCAATATAAGCCGTGATGGTCGAGAAGTTTGACCCGTGGAATATGAATTTAATGTCCGCAGGTTCGAACCCCGGCATCTAATTTGAATTAGTAACAGTATCGACTCACAGTACAGGAATACGTCATGAGGTAACCTGGATCCATGAAATATTCTCGTGGTGCCACCGTACGTGGGAATCTTATGTTAGAACTGTGGATTTCTCGGACTTTGAGATCTCCATTATGTCATGAGCTGGCGTGGTCATTATGCCTCCAACCTTAATTCGGGAAGAGGCGTAAGAGGGTTTCTTACAAGCTGATCATGATATTAGTAGTCTACAGTATGGAACGTAGGTCAATAGTAATCCAGATATGTATATAATCAAATAGACCAAAAGTTATAAGTAGTTAAGGCATGAAATATAATATAGCAGTCGACTTCAAAACCGCGTGTCGTGCGCCGCGGTCACGACGAATCCGAAATTGAAGACACGGAGCCGTCTAGCATAGACCATATCCTGTTGCTGTGCCACGGAATCGGTTCAGGTTGCGATATCCGTTTGAGGAATGTGGAAGAAGTCGGTGAGTTACTCTTTTTTTTTCAATCCTATTTTCCACATAACTGATGTCAATCGGTTTGTTGGGAATAGAGAGCAGATATAGAAGTGATAATGGCTCAATTGATAGCGTATTCAAATACTGGATGGAGGTGGCTAAGGCTGAGTTCCACCAAAGTATCGGTTAATGATTAAAGTTAACCATACTTAAAGAGATACTTACTATATAACTTATACTTTAAGCATAACAATGACGAGAGTCATAATGTATGTATGTAGGTGGTAGAGCCACGCTGACGATATTACTGGTTTCAACATGAATGGGTTGGTTCACCTGAGGTAGAACCTCCCTCTCATAGAATACCCACGTGAGTTAACAGTGCTTACATTGTTTCGTTTGATCGGTCAATGAGAGTGCCGGAGGCTCAGCTCTTCTCACCTTCCCCCTCTCCTCTTTCCTTCCCCTCCCCTCGGACTTAATAACCTTTGATAATGAACCGAACAATATTCCCTTTTTTGTTCATACTTCGAAGAATTATCTTTCGTTAGTTGGTTCTCGATCCCACGTTTTTTCACGCTTTTCTGTGCACGGCCCTATGGTCACTGACACCGAGTGCTTTAGCAAAAGCGCATATGGGATTGAATATATTTTTTGTGTTTCTCTGGATAATTAGGTCAAAATTAACCACCTATTTTTTAATTGACTTGGAACGGGTATCAAGTACAGAGTATCTTGTAAAAATATTGCTAACGCGTAACCAGTGACGTGGTATGTCATTGCAGTAGACGACTTCAGAGCGACAAGCTTCCAGCTGCTCCGATCGCATTACCGGAACTCTTACGAGAACGGTGTAGTCAACAGAGTCGAAGTAAGTTGTTCCACTTTATTTGCTTTATCTGTCATTATTAGTTGAACTAATTAGCTCGTAATCTATCGCTGTCATCCGGCTGTCGTCCGACAGCCGCTCATAAATCGGTGTATTGAGCGTACGTCAGAAGTCCGATACAAATCGTCTAAACTGAAAATGCTCTAAAGTAATTTTCATATCAAAATCATATCATCATTAATATGTAATCGTCCCAAGGTACTTCCGATATCTTGGCACTCGACACTCCATTCAGGAAAGGACGGAGTAGACCATCGTTTAGCTCAGATAACACTGGAGAGCATCCCGCGACTCAGGGATTTCGCGAACGATACCGTCCTCGACGTGCTGTTCTACACAAGTCCAGTCTATTGTCAGGTGAGCTATGTCCTGTAACGGTTTTCCTAACCCACTGGTTTCAACTTCCTCTGGTCGTAAATCACCGTACCGACCTACACAAAAAGTAGTATGAAGGGGTGTGCGAGTATTGGAATTAACTAATTATTCGATTTAAACATTCGAACTGCTCCAATAATTCAAACTATTTTAACGGTTTTAATTAATTAGATAGTCATTAAATAATAAATAATCATTAATACACAAATTTAGTTCAATAGATCCATCTGTCAGTCAAAGGAATTTTAAATTAAACTAGTCTGTACTTTTACAATCTTCGTGAAAAAAAAATTGTTGTATCTAGGAATAAGTAATGAAACATTTTTATGATTTGAATTGAATGATTTTTAGAAATGTTTGCCTGTCTGTCAGTTTGTATGAACACGCATCACTGCTAAAGTCCCAGATTGACAATTAAACCTCAGAAAGAAGAAAGTAAATCGTAAAACATATCCTCTAGTGTAACTTAGTCTTTGTTTCATTAAAATCTGTCCACTCAAAAGTTATTGTAATTAGAATGAGGATGAGACTCAACTACGAGAGAAAAGTAGATAAGATAAAACTTAATATATTTAGATGATTATATTTGCCACTGTTTTCTTTTCTCTAGGTTCTCAGTACGGGTGGAGTCACAGGCATTTATAATAAAAACAAAAGTTTGCTGTTTACGTTATAAAATTTAATTCAAAATTTCCATGTAAAAAAATTAGGAAATGTTGTTTCTCGTCCTATAACTATCTGTTTAGTATAACTCTCTTATTTCAAAAATATTCAAATACAGTAATACGAACACCATTATCGCACACCTCTAACTATATTCGAACACCGAATAATATCTAGAATCATGTATACATCTCTGCAAAAGTAATGTATAAACTCCATAGTAACAAGTATGACTGAGAGCGTACTCAACGATGCGTGGGAATGGACATACTTTGATTATTGAACAAAAAAAGAAAAAAGTGCTAAAAAGGGCGTGTCTCAAGGCTCCACTCTTCTTTTAAATTACTTATCTTGTTTAACCTAGAAATATAAATAAATCTAATAATAATAATAATCTATCAATGATGACACTTTTGAACATTTGTCATAAAAAATTGACTAATTAACCTATTAAATGGATGAAACCACAGACTGTGCTAGTGTTTTGACATCTTATATATAACTACGAGAAGCCAAAACTTTGTACCCCTTCTTAAGCGAATTGCGCAAACGGATAAATGTGAAATTTAACATAGTTAAAGTTTATATAGAGGAGAAGTGTACAAAGCTATTTTTTAAATATAAAACAATTTACAAGTATATTAAATTAATTAAAATATACATTACTCAAACCACTTCTTGAATTTTGCACGACATATACGCACATGTAAATTAAAAAGACGTTTGACATTCTTCAATTGAATTTCAGAATGAATTATGGTCGAATTTCGACCACTAGGCGACCATTAATATGTAAATGTTTCCCAGACTATAATAAACAGGGTGTGCAACGAATTGAATCGGATATACAGTTTGTTCCTGCAACGTAATCCTGGGTTCAAGGGGGACGTGTCACTAGGGGGCCACTCGTTAGGCAGTATCATACTCTATGATCTACTATGCCATCAGGAATCCGAGGTGAGACCTTCATTCACATTATATGCTTAAATCTGTAGCGTTCTCCTATTCTTTGACTTGGTAGAATATCAATCCGGTGTCTGCAGGTTGGTACACTGATATATACTATCTAACCTTTGTTTGTCACTTCTTTTTAGGGGCCACGGTATTTTTCGAAAGGTCCATCGATGTGCAAGTGTATTGTTGCTTATAGGCTATATACCATGACGGTAAGACCAATAAGATCAAAGCACCAATGAAGAATGTTTTAAAATTGTTTTTTTTTTAAGAGCTTCCGCAGCGTGTTTGCATTAGCCCAAAGTAACTATTTCACGCGAACGAAGTCGCGGGCAGAGGCTAGTTTAGTATACAGTTGTTAGAGTTTTATAATGACTACGAGAATGATATCTGAAGCGAGGCAAACAGTGTGATGCGCATGTGCAAGAGAGAGGATAAGTAACCTTCGATAAAGGTCTAGGACTGAAATTGTTACCGTCCTGACTTCGTTCCGGAAATATTCCGCTTAATAAATTCGCTAATTTAATGAATAAGATACAATCACCTCTATGCACTAAGTGTAACAGAGTAGAAGATGTATATCATATAATTGTAAAATGTGTCCGTAATTAAGCAGAAAGGCGAGAGTAGGTCCTGCCTAACAGTAGATAAGGATTTACGTTGCGTTGGACTCTGTAACGGATTCCGGCTTTGTCGGATGAAGCCAGGATGCTGTACAGGTTAGCCTATATTGCTATCAATAGGAGGTAAATAGTGATTATCTGTGTGTAGTTTTTATTATATATGCCTTCCGATAAGGGTGGCATGGTCGTTTTCTGACCAAACCCTTATAAAAAAAGAATACAAAAAAAATTGAATTATATTACAGTCGGTAGAGAGTTCCGCCGACAAATGCTCCGTGAAGAACTCTAACGGCGGTTGTTCCACTCAGCCCAACGTGAAGTACCCAAAGCTAATGTTCAATCCTGCAGCTCTATACGCACTTGGAAGCCCTATAGGTAAGGTATACTTCGCAATTACATGTCTTTGAATGAATATTTTATACACTTTTTAAGTGTGTGGTGGTCGAGCCACTTTGAAGTTATTATTGGTTTTAGCATGAATGGGTCGGTTCGATCGGAATAGTACCACCCCTCTCACAGAAATACCGACGTGAAGTACAGTGCTTGTACAGTTGCGTTTCTTTCGGTCAGTGAGCACGCCGTAAACCTATCTCCTCTCCCCTCCCCTCTCCTCTCCCTTCTCTTCTCCTCTAACTCCTTTCTCTCCATTCCCCCAAACACTGACTGGCAACGCACGGGAGAGGGGTAATAGCGTTGCTTACCTTTGTGGACAAAGGGGTTACAAAAATTCTGTTTACGTCATACTGTAACGGCCCCAAAGTAACAAAGTAACTCCTACTTCTAACTAGAATAAGCTATTCTTTTATATAAATTTATTTCGTGTAACTCGAAAACTGCTCTACCGATTTGCATCAAATTTTGTATTTAGATAAGGTTCTACTTTCTAAGTTTTTTTATATAATTATCTTCCTTGAAAAAACGTTTAATCCTTTATCATATTTTTAAGTACTTAACGAAGCGAAGGAATCAGCTAGTCTTCTGTTATCTTTACGTCTATGTGTATCATAAAAGTAAAGATAGTTTGGGGTCAATTATGTGAAAACTACTGAACGTATTGCCATAGGACTATGACCATTCCATGCGGAGTTCTTAAGTAGAAGGTTCTAAGCTATTTAGTTTTTTGGATTCGACAGACTCCGCCATTTTATAATGCAATTTTTTTTTAAAGTAAACCGACTTTATTATCAATCAAAAACCCACAAGGAACTGAAAAGCGGTAAATAAATAGTTTATTAAATTGATCAAATTAAATTAAATAAAATGAATATTTACGCCATCAGCTTTTATATATAAAAAGAATCATCAACATCGATTCACCCAGTCGAAAGTTCCGAGGTTACAAACATAAAAAAATACATTGAATCTAAAAAACCTCCTCCTTTTTTTAAAGTTTGTTAAAAACGGCCGATAATTGAGTAGTAATTTATTTATTCGACAGCTATTTTTGAGTGCATCCGCGGAGTTGAATCGCTCGGAATGGAGTTCGCTCTACCGACCTGTAAGAAATTCTTCAATATATTCCATCCTTACGATCCGATCGTTTACAGGTGAGCTTTGCTTATGTGATTTATTTATTTTCATAGTGTTACAGCTAATATTACAACTAAAATGCTATAAATACGTTACCTACGTGATATTTTGTCAAAATAAATGACACGATAACGCACACATACGTAAAGTAATATTGTAACGCCACACTGTCTTAAATAAAATGTGGAAGAAAATGGCATATTCTCAATATCGGTGGTGAGAATGAAATAGTTATATGTTGCTTGGATACGGGCGGATTGACAAGGCAACCGTCAAAAATAAAATAGCTAGCTAAGTTTTAACAAGCCGCTGTTAAAGCACTTATGATGTATCTACAGCTTTTCAGTTATGATATCATCGGTTACAGATATACCCATACTTTGTAAATCAAATGTTTAATCATAAAACAAAATACATATATTAACCTAATAAAATAATCCAACACAATTCTGTCCACTCACAAGCATATGTGTCGACTATGGTTTGACAGCAGTTGCTGAACCACTGTATAGGAACGCTCACGGCGGCAACTAGTCTTATTTTTTACTGACTGCCTACGTCAGGCTCATATAAGGTATAATATCTAAAGATGAGTCATAATATTTACTTACTGGACAAACGCAGAAATAATCTAGCAAATTAGTTGGCAAAAAAAAAATTGAGCCGTGTTTTGTGTAAGTTATATGCATAATAGAACAGTTTATGACAGGAATCAGCTATGACGTAATGAAAAGATAAAGCATTACAAATTTACTCCATAAAATAATAAATGTTTATTCATTACATTACATAAATAATTATTTTTATTAAATACAAAAAATCAATTAGGCACAGGCGCGGTGTGTTTCGCGGCATTTATCAAAGGGTGCTAGGTGCCGCGTATTACTAGTAGAAAGAGTGGCCAACAAAACGATGGGGTTGCAAATATCTTTGAATATTTCGTTAATAGTGCAATGTTCGTGTTTTGCGTCACCACGCCAACAATCACGTTTACGCTCTGCCTATAGATGTTTCACATCAAAAATGTAATGGGATATGGTTTCAGAATTGAACCCCTGATCAATCCGCAACTGAGGAATGTGAAGCCGCTTCTAGTCCCACACCATAAGGGAAGGAAGAGAATGCATTTGGGTGAGTTATAGAAGTCGCTCTTTTTTTTAAGCGATGTGAATTTGATTATATGAAAGGAAATTGTGTAACAAAAAGAGATAGCTATACAAATACATATATAGGTTTTAGACTGTGAGAGAATGAGATAGTATATTCTTAATGTACACGAAATATATACAAAGAGATGACCAGAGAGAGAAATGTTGAAATCAATAGCACATTACTTTTTTCATTAACATTGTTAATATACATTAAATATTACAAAAAATGCTTGCACGCTTGCACACTCAGCTCAGGCGGAATGTGACAATGAGTCGAGCTTTTTCGTGCATGCAGCCGCCGTTCATCGATTTATAAGACTTTATCACGTCAAAAGTAAAATTGGATGTAATTACTTTTTTGATTGGGCGACTTCACTGTTTTGATATCCACTCACGGCACAATCAATTAATTAATTAACCAACCAATTCCCTTTTTTTTTTTTTCGAAAACTTAATTCGTGGTTGGAACACAGCCGTAGCGCAAATTTCTATAGGCAGATCTATTCTTCACATTTTTTGTCGAATTTTCGGAATATGGTAGAAATGTGGAATATGGTCCACCGCTACCCGCAAAATTTTTAAAATGATCTTTGATTAGACAAAGCAGTATTCTTTAAACCACACGACTGAAGTAAAACTTCTTTAATTCCATCTATTGGTAACTCATAGGTATACGTACAATATATACATGTAGTACCTGGACGACCTGGTCTAGCCAGGTTCTTTAAAAAACAGCTTTAAATTAAAATAAACTCTTAGGTTTGCGTCACAAAATTAGCATTTTTTTTTGCCAAAAAAGATATATTAAAAAACGTTATTTCTTTTGTTGTCATTCGGATTCGAACTGGGGTTACACGGATTTTTGAAGGAGACGATTTCCATCTGAGCTATTTTGTTTTGACGGCGTCAGCGAAATTTATTTTTATACTCTAGCTTTACTTTTTCATTGCCTTAAAACTCCGATAAAAAGTTTTCTATGAATAAAGTCTGGCTAGATCGATTTATCGTCCTCGAAACCACCTACATAATAAGTTTCACGGAAATAATTTCCGCCGTTCCCGAGATACTGAATACATAACAATATTCAAATGTACAAGAATTTCTCGTTTAAAGGTAATAGATATACATATATTAATGTGCTACAAATATTTAAATTTATTATTGGTTTTACTAACTATGGGCTATCATCACTAATCTACCTCTCAACTTCTATTCGCCTCGCCCGATCACACGTTTTCGATACGCATTAACCAGTTTACTTCCCAAGTCAAGCGTGCGTAAAGAAGTTTTACTTCAAAAGTCTTGAAACCTCTGCTATAAATGCTCGGTGAGATATTTTAATTTTGTGCAATTATTTGCAAATAGAGCTACAAGACACGTTGTTCAGAGTCGCTGGTGAACTCAAACAGAAGTTCGTCGAGTCGATACGCACCACTTATAATATGTGGAAAACGCTCACGCCCACTGATAGGCAACTGGAGAAGGTAACTTATGTATATCTATACTAATAATATAAAGAGGTAAAATTTGTGAGTTTGTGAGATACGGATATACTAAACCGAATGTGAAAATTGTTTTACTCTGCCTTAACGATGAAAGATATATGATTGAATTCTAGAAAAAAGTTGTAGAGTTTAATAATGCCTACAAAAAAAATATATGTTTAACTTCAAGGTTTTTTTATTATCATGGCAGGACAACGTGGTGGGGTGGTCTTAGAAACAGCTTGGGCGGATTTAAGCGAGACTTTCATTGATAATGAGAAATTTTTCAAAGTATTATCTATGCTACATATCATTGAGGTTTTCTGTTCCATTTAAGCATTAATAAGATAATTTATCGGAGCAATTATAGAATTAGAAAAATAGTTATTAGAGAATGCGAATAAAATATATAAGCAGTTAGCCTATAATGACAGTCATTATTGGTTTGATATTTTCAGACCGTTGCAGAAGAGACGAAGAAGGAACAGTTGAACGAGGAGAAAAAAGAAGAATCAATGGAGAACGAAGCGGTATGACTTTGATAAATATGTTTAGGTGGTAACGTCTTAAGGTCGATGAACGCCTGCTGCATGAATGAGAAAGCATGACTCATTTACACGTTCCGCCGTGCGCTGAGCCGAGCGTGCACGCGAGATTGCGGGACAGACGATAAAGAGCCGCGATCGCCCTAAGCGTTCGGCTTGTGACACATTTATCTCTCTTCCACTCCATCGGCCGATGCGTCCGAGTCATTATCACGTAAAATTATCGTCCGTAAACCAAATTTACAGATAATCATTTTTTTTCCGTAATATTGAAATTTCACAAATTTGTAAATTATGGTCGAATTCCGAACCACTAGAGGATCACTTGTTTGTAAGATGAAACTGATTTCAAGTTACCTCTGTCTCTGTAGTCAATACCAATATGTCTATCATGTGAATCATTGTATTTAATATGTATTCCCTACTGTAATCCGCATGTTCAAATTAAAATGTATACTCGGATTTCTTATCTACTATTGGCTTTCTATTATCAATACCATATTCCAAAAGTTAAGATTAAAAACGCAATTTTAATACACTAAATCGAATAATTCAATAATTAAAAAAATTAAGTTACATGGCTACCATCCAAAAAAAAATTGTCTGTAAAGTTGGTTCACGGATAGTAATTGTTCTTGATAACGTCATAAAAAATAAATAATGAAAAATTGTATATTTGTATTAATTGAATTATTCTATATATATATAAATGCGTCACAAGCTGAACGCTTAGGACGATCGGTCCTCTCTATCTCTTGTTCCACGGTCAGGCTTACACGCTCGGCTCAGGCGGAACGTAACATGAGTAAGTCATGCTTTTTCGTGCGTGCAGCCTGCGTTAATCGATTTATAAAACGTTATCACGTCAAAAAGTTTCACTTGCATCGTAGTTTCGACACAACTATTCTTTAATGATTATTATTGGTTAACAGGTGACTCCGGATATGTTAGGAAAGTTAAATGGCGGTCGCAGGATCGACTACGTCCTGCAGGAGGCACCACTCGAGGTCATAAACGAGTATCTCTTCGCTATGAGCAGTCACGTCGGATACTGGTAAATAACTATAACGGCTATTCATTCATAAATCTCGGTTATGCACGATTTTACAATTTTTTTTTTTTATAAACCGTTATTTTTTGTCCATCGTGTAGTGGCTTTTATATTTTATTCATTATTGTTTTTTTTTACGAACTGACTATGCTATTGGTCTTGCATGGCTTTTACAGCATCACCGGACTACTTCATTATTTTGTTGTTTTGACTCTATGGTTTGCAATATTAGTGACGTTTCACATAACATAGATTGGTTATTGTTCACAAATAAAAAGGTAGAGAAATAATACCACGAAGCATGGATTCTGAGATGCCACAAAAACTCCATGAAAAGTTTTACCACGGGAGCCACCATCTTGTATGGAGGTTTGCTACCCAATCAAGTATAGATTATTCTACCATCTCGCTCATTTATTGGATATACGCTATGGTGTATAAAAAATCGGCATTTTTTTAATGAACGCGAATTTTTTTCAGAGAGTATTATAGAATAAGCTTCTGTCAAAATCGCAGCCCTTGAAATCGATATTTAGAGATTTCAATTTTCTCATTTTTCATATAGTTAACGCATGTTTTTTTTTTTTATACTCACACTGAGAATCACATTTTGATCTATCATTTCATTTGCGCACAATAACCAAACTATATTACGTAAAGCACCACCAACAGTAGAGCCAAATAACACAAGATTAAGGATAAAATATAAAGGTGGTCTTTACATGTTAAAACGGCTGGTGGGACCTTGTAAATAGGCCCCACCAAAATATGCGGTAAAAATGAATAGAGAGCGTAAAGAGAGGTTGTTGGCCTTGCCTATAAATAAATAAAATAACAAGAACCCCAAAGAAAAGCGTGAACTCACCTGCAACTCAGCACCTCGTACGGAGCAGCGGCGTCCCAGGCGTAATGTGCGGTGCGGCTATGAGTGGATGAAGCGGATATAGCGTATTAAATGCGGAAGATATTTACAAGAAAAAATCTTGTAACGTTAAAGCAGAATGCTTTCTTCGACGGCGGCATAAAGCGGACTATCTATAAGAAACAAATTAGTGCAGTGCGTCAAGTTTTAAAATTGTTCCTTTTTTCTTATCGTTTCAATTTTTCTACTGTTTATCTACATACTGACATCCAAGAAGTTTCGTATTTAAAGCGTCTGCATGCTCCATACTTGATCAATGAGATACAGACCACAAACACGTGTCATTATCTGGAATGCAGCCATTAAATTTATTTATAAGAGGCCAACCGCATGGCATGCCAAGATCCTCAGCGCCACGAACGTTCGCGTCCTGCGCAAAGCGCAGCGCACAGTGGCGTTGAGGGAGATCCGCGGGTACCGCACGGTGTCCTCGGCTGCGGCCATGGTGCTCGCGGGCTCTCTACCCTGGGAGCTGGTGGCGGAAACTCTTGCCGCCGTGTACAATTACGTGGCGGCAGGAAAATTCCGAGGTCAACCTCCGGCGCCCAGTTAGATTGCTGCGCTGCGGGCTACAGCCCGCAGCGAGCAAATAGAGAGGTGAGGCCGACACCTGGCGGACGAGCGTTACGGAAGATTTACCATAGACGCCGTCCGCCCGGTCCTGTCGGCCTGGGTGAATAAGGGCTGGGACTCCCTGACGTACCGTCCGGCGCAGGTGCTGACCGGGCACGGATGCTTCGGTTGGTACTTGCACCGGATAGCGCGCAGGGAGCCCACCGCCGCATGCCACGAGTGCGGCGCTGAGACGGACACCGCGCAGCACACTCTCTCGGAGTGCGCCGCGTGGGGCGATCAGCGCCGCGCCCTGATTGCGGCGGTGGGAGACGATCTCTCGCTGCCGGGCGTAGTTACGGCCATGCTCGGCAGCGAGGACGTGTGGGCTGCTGTGGCCTCTTTCTGCGAGACCGTCATCTCACAGAAGGAGGCGGCAGAGAGGGCCCGGGAGGTAGATCCAAGAAGTGGCGCTCTTCGTCAAAGAAGAGCAGCGGGAGGGGCGAGGCGTAATGCCCGTCTCTCCTAAAACCGTCGCCAAACCTAAGGGGCCCCCCATCCCCTCGTTGCACGGGTGAGGCTGACGAGGGGAGGCTGTTGGTCGTGTACCCAGTAGCCTCTCTATAGTAGGGCGAAGCCTGGCGTTCATTCGCCAGGCTGCCGCAGGGGCAGTTTATCAGGTCAGTGAGCATGCTCGAACCCTGGCTGCCCCTACCATGCGGCGGACGGTACACCGTGGGGTTTTAGTCCATGCGAATCGGACTTAACCTACCCTCTCCCCCGGGAGGGTAGCGTATCCGTTAGGGATTTCCCCACATTAATATAAAAAAAATGCCAAGATCCTGCCAAAAACTCAAAAATGACTGTTGATCTCATTTTGATTTAAACGTGGGAAAAACTTAATTTTCAAAGGTAAAACCCTCGATAAATGAGCTATCTAACACTAAAGGTATTTTTCAAATCGGACTAGTAGTTCCTGAGATTAGCGAGTTCAACCAAACAAACAAACCCTCCAGCTTTTTAATATTAGTATAGAACTACAGATGATGTTCGTAAGTGTAGATTTCTCGTTTAGAAATGTTTTAACGGAATGGTTGTCACAATTATTCATCAAAACAGCGTATATATTCACAGGGAATCCGAAGACACGATGTTGCTGATCCTTCGCGAGATATACGAGAGTCTTGGAATACAGCCGGATTCGACGGTTCCTCAACAGACTCTGACCGTCGAACGACCCAGGACAACCAAACAGGTCAGTTTTGGGTTCTACTGTGTCTTACCATTAAACATCGTGCAGTCACTTTGCCTTGCTACAATTATTGTCCCTTTGAAACGAAGTTCGTTAATGCGTTTTACGGTAAGAGTTGTCTGGTAGAAATTGTCACGTAAGTAAAAAGTGTTACACGGTTCCTCAACAGAACATGACCATCCAGTGTACTAGGACAATCAAACGGGTCAGTTTTGGATTATACTGCACCTTAACCTCAAGCATAGTGCAGTCACTTTGTCGAGCTACAATAAAAAAAAGTATTATTACTTTATGTTGATGAAATTAAAGTTCCTTAATGCGTTTTGCGGTAAGAGTTGACTGGTAGAAATCGTCACATAAGAAAAAAGTGTTACTGTTAACGTAAATCCTATAGGACTTCTTTTTTAAGCTAAATTTCTAATAGGAGGGCTTTGAAATTGGGATCAGTAAACTTTTTGTGTGACGATGCAGTGAAGGAGATAAGCACTTTGTCTAAGCCTAAGAGTATTCGAAAGCAGTGAGACAAAGTTACGCTCTTCTCGCTTTTTTTAAGGTTTCACTTCTAACGCATGTAGTCTCATGTTCTTTGACATGATAACGTTTTATAAATCTATGAACGCTGGCTGCACGAAAAAGTATGACTCTTTGTTACGTTCCGCCTGAGCCGAGCGTGGTGTCTGTGAAGTTGGCGTACAAAGATATCGGAATTGTGAAACAAAAATGAGTTCTGATATTCAAATCAATAGTTCTGGAGTTCCTGAAATTTAGAGAAATAGTTCTGCACTTTAAAGACCCCATATGAGCATAAGAAATATGGGGGTGCCAAATTCACGCAACATACAAATGTCATGACAGAGGAGTTCTGGGCTCCTTTGCAATAGTTCTGGAGTTCTTTGCAGTATGAGCAATAATAGTTCTGCACAATTGAAGCCACGGCAGCCCATTGAAAATAACATCGTACAAGTATGAAAAAAAAACTTTAATTTTTTTATTAATTTTAAGGAGTTCTGCGCTCCTTTACAATAGTTATGGAATTCTTTGCAACATGAGCAAAAAAAAAAAACTTTAATTTTTTTTATTAATTCTAAGGAGTTTTGGGCTCCTTTACAATATAATAGTTCTGGAGTTCTTTGCAATATAAATGAAAGTTTTTTTTCATACTTACACGGTGTGATCTTCAATGGGCTGCTACGGCTTTAATTATGCAGAACTTATTGCTCATATTGCAAAGAAAAGACCAAGACCAGGACCAGGACCAGTACCAGTACCAGGACCGGGACCGGGACCGGGACCAGTACCAGGACCAGGACCAGGACCAAGACCAAGACCAAGACCAAGACCAGGACCAAGACCAGGACCAGGACCAGGACCAGGAACAGGACCAGGACCAGGACCAGGACCAGGACCAGGACCAGGACCAGGACCAGGACCAGGACCAGGACCAGGACCAGGACCAGGACCAGGACCAGGACCAGGACCAGGACCAGGACCAGGACCAGGACCACGACCAGGACCAGGACCAGAACCAGAACCCGGACCAGAACCAGAACCCGGACCAAGACGAGGACCAGGACCAGGACCACGACCATGTCCAGGACCAAGACCAGGACTAATTCCGAGTAATCTTCGAAGTGGCTGGACCAATTTTGACGGGAATTTCACTGGCAGATTCTTTATTTCAATTTCTTTATTTATTAATTCTAAGGAAAATGTTTAATTTCGCAAGGTGAAATGTAGTAAAATCTAATAAAATACGTTTGAACAAGATACAAAAACTGTATTGCACTTTTTTCACATTTTTTACGATCGTTCTTTTTTTTTAAACTTTATTTTTGGCAATCAATCATTCAGATTATTACTGCCATTGTCACGTAGTTACACAAGCATCACAAGCATCGTGCAATCACTTCAATAATAAGCGTCGTGTCAGTCAATATTCTAACAAGATGGTGGATCCCTTGTTAGAACCTTCCAGGGAGTTTTTCTGGCATCTCAGAATTTCATGCTCCTTGGTATTATTTTCCATTCACTTCACTTATGCACAATAAACTAACTATATTACGCAAAACACCACCAAATTTACAAAATATAAAGTCTAATAACACAAGATTATGAATAAAATATAAAATCCACTACATGACAGACTGAGATCCCGCCAAAAACTCACGATCGTTCTTTATGACAATTTATTCTTCTTTTTATTTGTGACATCAACCATCTACTTTTTCACAATAAATAACAATGAGGTTGATGCCTCTACACATACTTATTTTATATCGTCCATATTTTAACATTCTCGCCCACCAAGAACAAGGTTTACACTTGTCCTTGACTTAAACATAACAAAATCTTATTTGAAACTACTAAACAAAGCTAAGTTTCTTACCATTAATATAAAATCAATCCATTTGAATTATAAACTAAGCATTAAACATAAAAGTATTATTACAAATATATAATTTATACTCTTAGAAAGCATGATTTGGATGCTGGTCTTTTTTAATAATATTATCTTTATATTTTAAACAAACGGCTTCTGATATTATCGGTCTTGCCGAAAAACATGGTACTTTTGTTGAAGATTTATCAGTAGCAAGTTCAGTTTTATAGTTTTCTGAACTTGCACTGTGTTAATCGTTTCTTTTTTATTATTCATTTTGACACAATGAAGCATGGTATGATGCTTACCCGTGCATATTCTACACAACAACACCGGTAATATAAACGCTTCTGATATACAAATTCACGACGTGCTAAATCACCTAGCTTACTAAATTCCTCACAACTTTGAATGTGATTTCTAGATACAGTTGGCTGTTGATAAATGAAAGGAGTGTCAATTGAATAATGTAACATTATGATAAACTTTGGGCTTAATGTTTAATTTATGATCTATAAATTCAAGAGCCTTATACTTCGCCGTTAAAAACTCACTAAATTGTCTTAAATTAGGCATTTCCTTAGAATTATTTAAAAAAAAATTAAAGTTTTTTTTTTCATTCATAAGAATATATAATTCATATAAATGGTGTGATCTTCACAATGGGCTGCTACGGCTTTAATTATGCAGAACTTATTGCTCATTTTGCAAAGAAGACCAGGACCAGGACCAGGGCCAGGACCAGGACCAGGACCAGGACCAAGACCAGGACCAGGACCAGGGCCAGGATCAAGACCAAGACCAAGACCAGGACCAGGACCAGGACCAAGACCAAGACCAGTACCAAGACCAAGACCAGGACCAGGACCAAGACCGAGACCGAGACCGGGACCAAGACCAGGACCAAGACCAAGACCAGGACCAGGACCAAGACCAAGACCAAGACCAAGACCAAGACCAAGACCAGGACCAAGACCAGGACTAGGACTAATTCCGGGACCAATTTTGACGGGAATTTCACTGGCAGATACTACAGACACTACAGAATTTCTTTATTTATTAATTCCTTAGAATTAATAAAAAAAAATTAAAGTTTTTTTTTTCATACTTACACGGTGTTATTTTCAAAGGGCTGCCATGGCTTCAATTATGCAGAACGATTGCTCATATTGCAAAGAACTCCAGAACTATTGTAAAGCAGCCCAGAACTCCTTAGGACTACTCAAAAATCGAGAGTTATTTTTTACATACTTACACGGTGTGATTTTCAATGGGCTGCCGTGGCTTCAATTGTGCAGAACTATTGCTCATACTGCAAAGAACTCCAGAACTATTGCAAAGGAGTCCAGAACTCCTCTGTCATGACATTTGTATGCTGCGTGAATTTGGCACCCCCATATTTCTTATGCTCATATGGGGTCTTTAAAGTGCAGAACTATTTCCTTAAATTTCAGGAACTCCAGAACTATTGATTTGAATATCAGAACTCATTTTTGTTTCACAATTCCGATATTTTTGTATGCCAACTTCACAGACACCCGAGCGTGCAATCCCGAGCGTAGAACAAGCGATAGAGAGACGCGATCGGCCTAAGCGTACGGCTAGAAACGAATCTATCTATGTATATAACTAGCCCCTGCCAGCGACTTCGTTCGCATAGTAATAGTTACTCTGGGTTAACGCTAAAAAATAGTATAGATTATAGTATATATAGTAAAGATGATTCAATTCAATTCATAAAACTATGTAATTTTTCATCAATGTTTTCTTATAACGTTATCACTTAAAACGATCGTCCGCAAACCGAATTTACAAACAAGCAATTTTTTTTCGAATTAAATAACCGGACTAATTCTTTCTCTCTGTCTCTTTTTTTTTTTATTATATATGAGCGTGAGTACAGGAGTAGCTTGTTTTATACGCTGCCAGTTGTACAATTTGAAAACTAAACGCACTAAACTTACATGAAAACTTATTGTTATTTAATACTAGCTATGCCGTAACTTCATCCGTGTCGAACCTTATGTAAGAAACAGTAATTAAAAACATTGTCTGAATGTATTTAGGACTCAATAATTTAATCCATGTATTTATCTACTTTTCTTTCGTACTTAACTCGAATCATCATTAAAATAACAATAACTGTTAATAGAGTGAACCGATTTTCATTATGAGGTTTTATTGTAAACCTAGCGCATTATCAATGATTACAGCATAAGCCTTGGTGATAAAACCTAAAATCTGAAGCAAGCGCGAGGAGTGTCATAAAACTTGAAAATATTAACACCGCGATACAGTTATATTAAGAAATTGTACAGCGCCATCTATTGACACATATGCGAATGAATACCAGGCGAGCATTAGAAAATGCACTAACATCATGGTATGGTTTCATCTCGATATTTTTCCTCGCTAAAACCCTCCGCACATTTCAAAGATCTTATGTCAGAGCATATTTATTTTGTTATTCATAATTTCTAGAACTTCACGCGTTATCGTTAATTATTATATGTGATAATATATTTGCAGATCAACAGACGAGCCGCGGCAGCCCATGACGAACCATAAGCAATTATACCTACATAATCAACAGATAACCTTTGGTGTAGATAAAGAAAAAAAAAACATTAATAAGAAATAAAAATATATATACAAACATACGTTCAATTTTAATGTAGCATTTTAATTTACCAATAAAATATATTTATATCCGTAATGTAAAGACAGGAGCTGACGCCATTTTGTTTTCTTTTTTTTCTATTGGCCACAGACTGAAGCTCTGTGAGTGCATAAGCGTTCTAGGTGCATGAAACACTACTGAGAACCTAAGGTTTCATATATTTAAAAAAATCTGTTTAGAGAAAGTACATAATTAAATATTTAGAAAATAATAATTAGATAATTCATGCGCTTCTTCTTTAATTTATGGCTCCATATGTAAGAAGTACATCATTCCGCCGTTGTCGTGTAAAAAGTTTGCGCTATCTGTGGTAGGTAGTGTCATAAACGAAACAGATTCTATAATAAAAAAAATAATTCAAAAAAGTTAAATCTTCATATACTTTGTATGTAAACCGAGTTATGTATCAATAAAAAAAATACAACCAAGATACTTTTTCTGCTGTGTGGCGCTAAACAAGCATTTGCCAGTGTCATTGTTCGTTCTACCAAATGTCAAAATACATCATGAATTTAGTTAAGACTTCAAATAGGCTAACCCACTGTAAAATATCATTAACAGTAAGAAAACTGCACACAAATGTACACTTCTCTCCAAAACATATTTATGTGAATGCACCAACATTTTTGGTTTTGTGATCACAACAAATTTCGCCGCTTCTGTGTTGTGTATTTTTTCCAAAAATACCATTTTCTCCTCCGATGTATCGATTTCAGGCTTATTAATCGCTTCTCGCGGTGTCATTTGAACATTTTTCGTGACGCATTGCCCGTCTAAATCTAACTTGTACCACGACTTGTGTTTGTTGAACGATTTGTTGTCGAATCGGTATTTCAATAAGTCCATTGGTTTTCTCCGATCCATTTCATTTACTGAGAATTTGTGATATAACAAAAATAATGCTAAGATTTCATACGCGTAAAATTTTTCATGTTTTGTCAAATTGACATGCACAGTAATTTTTTTTTTTTTGAGGTATTAATCATTTTGGCCACTCTGAATATAGCTGTTTAACATGAAAGAAAATTAAAGTAAAATATTTTTTACAAATCTAAAATTAGTTTTATTTACCTTTAAGTTGTCTCGATCTTATGCATATAATACGTATTTATACCTAGATGTGTTCCGCTCTACTAGTATATTGGGAACGATAAAAAAGTTACTATATTTGAGTTGTCGGCTTCTTTTAGGTTGGGTTGCACCAAAATGTCGGTTATTGTAACTGTTAAAGTTAACTATAACAATGACAAGAGCCACTAACAGCTACTTTTACCAAAACCAGTTGCACCATCAAACGTTTTGTAATAGTTAAAGTTATTAGGGTTACTGCGTAAATAATGAAATTAGTCCCTAAAATCAACTGTAGTCCGGTGAAGCTGTTGAGACCTTGCTGAGTCAATAGCATAGTCATTTCGAAAAAACCTAAAATCAAAGAGGATAACATTTTTTACTTGGCAAGTCTTTGTTATATCTGTCACTGTCACTGATTCTTGCGCGCAAAAAATCATTGCGTTTTAATTACTTTCCTTTGTTATTTACTTTACGTTTGTTTCCGTGAAGTTGTATATTAGATATTTGAGTATTGATATGTTTATATCAATGGTTAATTTGGACAAAAATAATTCACGTATATCATATGTTTTTATTATATATTATATTTAGTGCTGCATGTTCAATTTTAGAAACGCAGAGTAACAGAACAGTACGTCCTTCCTTTAATTAGTAAACACGACAACCGATTCAAATATTGACAATAACGTTAACCGGCCAACATCGAGCCGTAATAGTTAACGTTAAATCGTGACGACGTCATTTTAACCATTGTCAACTAGTGCAACCCATTTTTTACCTAACAATAACTTTAACCGAATTTTTAACTTTAACATTGACTGGTGCAACTCGGCCTTAGGGAATTTTTACAAGAATCTTTAGTTATAAAATAAAACAATGGGAGTTTTTGGCGGGATCTTAGTCTGTCATGTAGTGGAT
Source organism: Antheraea mylitta (assembly GCA_014332785.1). Taxonomy (NCBI): domain Eukaryota; kingdom Metazoa; phylum Arthropoda; class Insecta; order Lepidoptera; family Saturniidae; genus Antheraea; species Antheraea mylitta. The sequence goes on along the minus strand of JACEII010000157.1, from coordinate 725,834 downwards.
TTTATATTTTATTCATAATCTTGTGTTGTAGGACTCAATATTTTGTAAATTTGGTGGAGTTTTACGTAATATTGTTAGTTTATTGTGCATAAGTGAAGTGAATGGAAAATAATATCACGGAGCATGAAATTCTAAGATGCCACAAAAACTCCCAGGAAGGTTCTAACAAGGGATCCACCATCTTGTTAGAATATTGACTCACACGACGCTTAATATTGAAGTGATCGCACGACGCTTGTAATATTATTGATTACTCGACAATGGCAGTAATAATCTCAAAGATTGATTGCCAAAAATAAAGTGAAGAAAATAAATAAAACAACTTGTATAGTAGCAAATAAAAATTTAATATTTGAGACTTGTGTATAATTTAAACAATAAATGCGCTTTTGAGACCGAATTTATAATATAGCAATAAACAAATTTCACTCAATTCTAAAGGTTTTTTACAAGTCATATTTGTTTTTTTTTTCTTATTTAAAATATCGGTTGTGTGACTTGAACATATACATAAAAAATCAGTAGCCAATATTTTTTTTTTAACAAAAAAAGTACGAAATGATTATTAACAGACTATAAACAAATAATAATCGAGACTTAGATACTATAAAGTACATCGACTGTCACAGACATGTATACATCTTTTAATTATTTTTTCTTGTTTCTGTCAAAGACAGCTTTTAAAACGTTATTGCGTAACGTTTGCCAGTGTCATTATTGAATGTAGCTGTCTACGTCTCAACTATTGTTATGTATTTATTTATAAAAAAGGAAGACAATACAAACTCATATACTTTGAATATCATAAGATGAATCGTAACGGTAAACATATAATGAAATCGATAAATCATATATTTCTCTATATTTTAGACTTCCTTTAGCGAAAGTTGAGGAAAAAAATGACTTCTACTCGTAATATACAAGACAATAAAATGATTAATAATCCTTTTTAAATATGTTTTAAGTAATTAGTAATCGTTCAGACTATATTATACTTTTATGTTATAAATCTATATTTTTGAGGCGAATTTAAATATTTGCTTGGTGACCTTGATAGAGAACATTGTGTTGTCAATGGTAGGAATTCCCTATGTGAAGACTAGGTAGATGCCTCCGATTCACATAGCTTTAGTTTAGTAAATTTATATAGTTTGAATTTGATTTCAATTATCATTCAATAAAATAATACTAAATAAGCTATTCACATTTATTCCATCAGCCAACTAACCTATATGTTTCACCATAAGAAAATATAACAATCAGATAAGAAATAACACATATATAAGCCACGATCGATATATCTTCCTTTCATAAATTCACAACCAAAATACTAGGAATTATCGACCTGATTACCCATGAAATAAATATAGCAAATACAGTGGGTGTTTTATTCTGTTTCTTCAACATTTACATGCAAAGCATAAGTTTGGGTAGATGACCATATCTTTCTGTTTAGTGTTATTTCTTAATTCTTTTCGTTCGTTAGCTCTAGTAATTTACAAATTGGTGCATCTAGAGTTCACTTGATCGGGTCAGGACCTGATTACACATATAACAAAAACAGCCAATACAGTATTCCATTGTTTTTTCAACATTTGTTTGCGTGAAAGTGAAAAGTCCACGACCCATATCTTTTGTTTAGTATTACTTTTTAGCATTTTCTCTTAGCTTAATCGACCTCTGAGCTTAGTTACCAAAAAGTAATGGGTTCTTTTTGAAGTTATACTTTTTTGGCGCGTTAGGGAAAAAAGATGAGAGTAAATTTTTACGATGCGCGCGTATAACATCACGAAAAACCGACACCTTGAAGTTATTACGATGTGCGCGCGCTCCGTCACGAAAAACCGACACCCTGAAGTTAGCTATAAGTTAACACTTTGTTTCTTTATATCTCTTTGTATTAAAACTTTCAATGTATTAAATAGCTATTTCTATTGTTAGTGTCGCTTTTTCCACAAACGTAACATAAGGCGAAAGATAAAATTTTTGAATAGATTTTTATCTTCTTACGCCAAAGAAGTATAACTTCTAACGCGTATACATAAGTACACTCACACTTTTTATCGATCGACACAAAAGTCCTAAGATAAGCACTGGATATTTCTAGAGTGGTATGACCCCACTCTCCCTTTCACTGGAACCACTCTAAATTATAGAAAATCCCGTTACAAAATTATCAATTCAATTATACAACGGGCTTTAGAAGGCTAAAAAGCACGGAAACAACCTCATATCCTATATAAGAACTAGGGGTGTGCGAATATTCTAATTCTTCAATTATGCGAATAATTTGTTGTGGATCACCAACTACAAGAACGCCGGGTCGTACAGGGGACATCGAAGGCTACCACTGTTGATGTCGAAGTTAATTTCGACGTCATTTCTTTGTCCTTTTTCCTGCAGGGCAGGCTTGGCGAACAACGTCTGATCTCTGATGTCTCAAAATGATGTACAACGTCGTGTTTGGGTGGCTCCTTCAGGGACATGGGCCGTAAAACATCGGGATATGCCTTCAAAATGTCATGACACGCTTGATTAGAGCTGATGACGTGAAGTTTCGTTCAAATTCAAACTATTTTAATGATTTTAAATAATTAGATATTTATCAAATACTAAATAATTATTAATATACAAAATAGGTCAAATAGATTCGTATGTTGTTAGCAGGCACGTATACAGAAGGAGGCATATTTGTAATTTTTTTGACGGGATAATTGGGAAAACTGACGTTACATAATATTATAGTAGTTTCTTAAAGAGTTCACATGATCGTTTGAATGTTTGTCCGTCACACCACCCCCCCCCCCCCCCCCCCCCCCCCCCGCCCTCCTCCGCCAATGAAAAGTTTGGATACGTACGTTAGTCAAAGAAATTGTAATTAGAATACTTTGAAACTTTATAAAAAATATAAAAATTAAATGTTTAACTTATAAAATTATTTGATTTACCTTTTCATACAAAAAAACTTAAGAATTGAATTACATAGCAAATCAAAGTTCTTTTCTTAGAGCATTGACATTTTGATTTTTAGATAATATTTTTTTATTCGACGTCACCAATTTTTTTTTAATTTGAATTAATAAAACAGCGAATATTGTTTCTTGTAATGTTTCTAATGTTCTTTCTTATTTTAAAAATATTTGAACTATTCGAATACTCAATTTGAAATTAGAATCGAATATCTTTATTCGAATCGAACACTATTCGTACACCCCTAATAAGAACTCACATACGAATCGCATATATGCCCAAAATAAAAAATAAAAAACTTACATGAATATTCTACAATTATCTAACAATTTAGTTCTTTTTTTTTGTAGTTTTTCTCATTTTCTTTACTTTAATATTCCTACTTCTATAACCTTACAAATAATATTATATAAAATAATACAAAAATCTCTGAGGATTACTTTAAGAGACGAAGAAGTCAGTATACAAAAGCTCTCCTTACATCTAATCTACCAACTAGAAGGGTATTTAGGGGAATCGTCGAGTATTACCTTGTTACCCTTTTACACATTCCCTACTTTTACAGAGTACCTAATCCGTGTTTCAATACCTTTTTTACATCGAACCATTTATACAAAACCAAACTATAGGTATAAAGTATGAGTTGACGTGGGTTTGTATTTTTTTTTTAATATTTTTAAAGGTTAACGTTTGAACTCATTCCTATCTGATGTTTAAAAGACAATGTGTTCTGAGACGGTTAACACCTAAACCTAGTGACGACTGACACTTTAATTGCGTGTTCCAGAACACACCAAAAAGTTCTTCGTGACAGATTCTCAACTTGAGGATGGTATCAAGTCAGATGGGTTTAGAAGAAGCCCTAACACCATGCTATGACTTCATTACGATGTTGTGAAAGCTCCCACTCAGCTGATAGGATTCGAACTTACATCCATCGACACGGTGTCCGAACACGCTATCAACTAAGCTGTCTAAATCGCTTAAGCAATGACCTTATATATGTCGTTACACTTCAAAATGAGTCAAATCCAATTTTAAACGTTCATATAACGTGTTTTATTTTTTTAAGATTTCCATTTTTTACGCACCGAAAACGAATTTCAAATTTTGCCGTCCATAAGATTTTTAATTATTTTTTTAAGACATTCATTTCGCACGTATACAAATTTCGTAGATCTTCAAAAATAATGTACAAATATTATGAACGGATAAAATTCGAAATAGGTCATTTGGAAATATATCGACTTATATAGATAGTGATTAAGAGCAAATAAACAATTTTAAATACTCTATAACCCTGTAGTAGTAATTTATACATGTTTATAAAAGTAATATCTCAGTCTTTCATAAAATTTCGAGCCAACATCTCGTGAAGGTAAATACTCGCTGATCCCGGGTAATACGTAACTATAACGCTACCGCGGACAGCGTTACGGGTAAACGGGTATCGTTTCGACATCTCGCGAAGGTAATACTCGCCGATTTCTGGTAATACGTAATTATAACGCTACCGTTGACAGCGATGCGGGTAAAGGCGTACTGTTTATTCGAATACGAGAGACGCGCTCGCGTACGAGACGGACGAGTCGTGCGCGTGTACGCACTGTGACGACTGAGCGTACTTCAGGAACTTCATAGACATCTTCGGCGCGTTCGACTGCTTCTGTAGTTTCGCTATAGCCTGTATCGATATTACATATATTGCATCTCAAATTTACCAAACTGTACCCTCCCTTATACCTAATGTACACACATAAACCGTGAAACTATTTCAAATTAAATATTATAAAAAAAAATTGTGTTGTTAATGAAACCAAGATCTAAGTGAAACTTTTTTTTCGAATCGTAGAGATTTAACTCAAAATTTTCGAAAAATTATACGACAGCTTGATGACTGGCAAATAGAAATAATTATGTGAAATCAATACTAGACAATATATCAAACTATACATTTTAATTTTAATCTACGTATTAGTGCAGGAAACAATTTTTTTTTAATGCCATAAGGCAGCAAACAGGCAGACGGCCTGATGGTAAATGGTTACCGTCGCCTATGGACAACTGCAACATCAAGGACGTCACTGTTGTTTTGCCGACCTAGAAGACCGCGTTTCAGTCCCTTCTTGAAGAGCCCCATATCATAGCCCAATCAGGGTGGGGTCCACGATGAAATATCTGGGCCTCACCCTGGACGGGCGTTGGCGGTTCGAGCCCCACTTCAAGGGGCTCGGACCGCGTATAGTAGGGGCGGCGGCGGCGCTCGGCCGCCTTCTCCCGAACACGGGAGGGCCGGGCGCTGCCTGCCGCCGTCTTTATGCTGGGGTGGTGAGGGCCATGGCCGTCTACGGGGCGCCGGTGTGGGCGGACTCCCTCAGCGCCACGAACGTTCGCGTCCTGCGCAAAGCGCAGCGCACAGTGGCGTTGAGGGAGATCCGCGGGTACCACACGGTGTCCTCGGCGGCGGCCATGGTGCTCGCGGGCTCTCTACCCTGGGAGCTGGAGGCGGAAACTCTTGCCGCCGTGTACAATTACGCGGCGGCAGGAAAATCCCGAGGTAGACCTCCGGCGCCCAAGGAGATCGCTGCGCTGCGGGCTACGGCCCGCAGCGAGCAAATAGAGAGGTGGGGCCGACGCCTGGCGGACGAGCGTTACGGAAGATTTACCATAGACGCCGTCCGCCCGGTCCTGTCGGCCTGGGTGAATAGGGGCTGGGGCTCCCTGACGTACCGTCTGGTGCAGGTGCTGACCGGGCACGGATGCTTCGGTTGGTTCTTGCACCGGATAGCGCGCAGGGAGCCCACCGCTGCATGCCACGAGTGCGGCGCTGAGACGGACACTGCGCAGCACACTCTCTCGGAGTGCGCCGCGTGGGGCGATCAGCGCCGCGCCCTGGTTGCGGTGGTGGGGGACGATCTCTCGCTGCCGGGCGTGGTTTCCGCCATGCTCGGCAGCGAGGACGTCTGGGCTGCTGTGGCCTCCTTCTGCGAGACCGTCATCTCACACAAGGAGGCGGCGGAGAGGGCCCGGGAGGTCGATCCCAGAAGTGGTCCTCTCCGCCAAAGAAGAGCAGCGGGAGGGGCGAGGCGTAATGCCCGTCCCTCCCAAAACCGTCGCCAAACCTGAGGGGATGGGGCGGGGCCCCCCATCTCCTCGTTGCACGGGTGAGGCTGACGAGGGGAGGCTGCTGGTCGTGTACCCAGTAGCCTCTCTATAGTAGGGTGAATCCTGGCGTTCATTCGCCAGGCTGCCGCAGGGGCAGTTTCAGGTCAGTGAGCATGCTCGATCCCTGGCTGCCCCTTCAATGCGGCGGACGGTACACCGTGGAGTTTTAGTCCGTGCGAATCGGACATAACCTACCCTCTTCCCCGGGAGGGTAGCGTATCCGTTAGGGATTTCCCCACGATATTTAAAAAAAAAAATATCATAGCCCAGAGATATATATATATCTGTATATATATATATATGTATATAAATATTCAGATGATATACATATTGTCAATGACTGCTCCTTTATGCCTACTCCTACTGCTGAATAGGCTGTAGAAAATGTTAAAAAAAAAATTCAAAATCTTTTTTTTTTTTTTTTACCTGCAAAAGTACGCCGATAGGATGACGGCCGCAAATCGTGTTCCCGTATTTATTGAGGTATTCATTGAAGGCGTTTGGTTCCATCTTCTCTATGATATTCATTCCCTGGAACATATTCATCCCGTCTATGTATTGCTTATGCTGTGGCATAATTATTAGACCCTATTTAGAATGCCTAAATAGGGATAGATAAGAAAGAAATCTTTTATCTAGTAATTTAGTCGAAATCCAGTGATAATTAAATAATTAGGAATTTTTTTAGACTGCACTTCGATCCAATACAACCTAAAACAACAATATAGTCTTCTACCAATATAACAAACATCTGTTATTTTTTTTTTTTTATGTCATAGGAGGCAAACGAACTGGTGTGTCACCTGATGTTAAGTGATCACCACCGTACATAGACACCAGCAACACCAGAGCAGTCGCGAGTGCGTTGCCAACTTGTGGAAGGGAGGAGAAAAAAAAGAGGAGGGATGGGAGAAAAAGGATGTGGCCTCCTACGCTTTCACTGACCGAACGAAACGAAACAATGCAAGCACTGTTACTTCACGTCGGTTTTTTATGAGATGGTGGTACTACCCGGGACGAGCCGACCCATTCATGCTGAAACCAGTTATAGCTTCAGCGTGCCTCTACCTACCTATTGGTTTATTTTATCACCTAATTTTATCATCACTGTTTAAGATTGTTACCACATTATGGCATTCTCTAGATTTTGGATTAACCTGTAGTGTTAGAAAAAAAAAGACAGGATGACACACCTGTCTGTCGAGCCATTCGATGCTCTGATAGATCTGTCCACGGCTCGGATCCTTCCACGTGTATCTGAACCTGTTACCCCAGTGGCAGAAGTCCGACGATATCACGAGCAGGTTCTGTGGATCGGCTAGATACGGAGCGAGTATCGCGCCGTATCTATAAAACCATTGGGATCAGTAATTATATTATAATTATTGTTATTAGGGTCAGTGGTCCTTGTTACCTCGTTCTTCAACGAAACACTGATCGATAAACTTAAAAACTTCAACGTGGACTGTAATTATTTATTATATTCAATATACTTTCACAATTCGATAATAGTGTGTTACGAGTCGGTGTAGGGATGATCAATATTCATCGATGTTAAAGAAACATCAATGTTTAGCTGAAAAACATAGATGTTTTGCTTTCGATATCATCGTCACATCGATGTTATGAGCATAAACTATCGACATGTCAATATATTATTTAAGGTCATCTAACGTTGCATGTACTAGTTATGGACTAGATAACTATCAAATTTAACTATTTTACACTAGGTGATACTAATCAACGTTATCGATGTAAGCCGTACGAATAGTCATTTCTTCACATTTCCTAAGGCAAAAAGGAAAAGCGGACAGCTTCAGAGAGGTTTTTTGCAAAGCTGGACAACTCCTGTACCAGCAATATTACAGACAATATGGAAAACACACGATAAAGTTAGTTTTTTTACAGGAAGTTTTATTTGCTAGCAAAAACATCGATCGATCCATGTTGTGAGCCATCGATGTTTTCCTATCAATGTTTATCGTACATCGATACTTTTCTACCGATGTTAACATCGGTGTTTTTCTAATATCGATCATCCCTAGATTTTTTTCTCGAACTGACTACGCTTTTTACCTAGCAAGGTCTTAACAGCTTCGCCGAACTACATATCGGTGGTTAAACAAATTTTTTACAGATTTAATATACACGATTAAGAACTTACATTTAGCACATTACGCGCGCCTTATTGGCGACGCGTTCAACCATACATTGATACGTTTTTCATGAAATTGACGTTACATTTTTAGTGATGGTTCCGTATAATTTAATACAAATAATAATCATAACCCTTTTGACGGTTATATTCGAATTCTTATATAGACGATATTTTTAAATATCACATAACGAGACATTATACATAGAAGACCAAGTACATAAGAAATACAACAGTTTCTCTGTACGTATTACATACACATATTTACATATAAAGAATTATTAGCTCATCTGTTGTAGCTTGTCTTATTTATTTTGCATAAGACAATATAAGACATATTTTACATAAGATATTAAGCTCAGCTGTCTGTAACAACTATACTGTCACAAGCGCTTCGACAGCGCTTTGTTAACTCAGCTACTTATCTTACTTTTCACGGCTGCCCCGTCAATCAGCCCGTATCTAAGCAACATATAACTATCTCTTTTTCACCAAAGAGAATGAGAATGAAAAAGAGATAGTTAGATGAAAAAGAAATAGTTATATGCCATCTCACTTATACATTTTATCTTAGGCAGTGCAGCGTTACAATATTACTTACGTATGTGTGCGGTATCGTGCCATTTGTGTCGACAAATTATCATGTAGGTAACGTATATTTAGGAGTTTTTGGGGGGTCTTATCTGGGCTGTCATGTAGTGGATTTTATATTTTATTCACAATCTTGTGTTATTTGACTCTATATTTTGTAAATTTGGTGGTGTTTTACGTAATATAGTTAATTTATTGTGCATAAGTGAAGTGAATGGAAAAGAATACCACGGAGCATGAAATTCTGAGATGCTACAAAAACTCTTTGGACGGTTCTAACAAGGGATCCAGCATCTTGTTAGAGTATTGAAATAGTCACACAACGCTTGTAATATTAGTACTATAACGTCCATTGAAACAAAACATTGACATTGGCAAGTGCTTCTGCGGAGCCAAAACAAAAAGAAGAAGAAGAACGTATATTTAGTTATCATTGTTTATTTATGCTTACATACATAATGTAAGTACATAATGTAAGTACACGTAGTGGGGAGTCTCCTGCTCCCAGGGAGACAGAGGTCAAGAGGCGAGAGTGTAGAGATGGGGCGCTAGGTGGATGCTGGACCTGGCGGACGCGCGCTTCGGGACGTACACCGTTGACGCAGTCTGCCCGGTCCTGCGAGAATGGATAGGGAGGAGTTGGGCTCCCTGACGTTCAGGCTGGTGCTGGTACTGACCGGGCACGGTTGTTTCGGGTGGTACCTGCACCAGATCGTTCGCAGGGAGCCGACCACCGCCTGTCACGAGTACGGCGCTGAGGAAGACACCGCGCAGCACACGCTTTCTGAGTGTGTTGCGTGGGAGGGACAGCGCCGCACTCTGGCGGCGGCGGTTAGGGGGGAATTTGTCGCTGCCGAGTGTGGTCTCCGCCATGCTCGGCAGCGAACAGGCGTGGCGAGTAATGGCCTCCTTTTGCGAAGAGGTCATCTCGCAAAAGGAGGCGGCGGAAAGGGCCCGCGAGGTAGATCCTCTAAGTGGCCGTCTCCGCCAACAGAGGACCGGCAGGAGGATGCGGCCCTTCGCCCAACTCCTCCTGCCACCGTAGCCGGACATGAGGGGATGCAGCCGGGGGGCTCTTCCCTTCATTACACAGGTCCGGCGGATGAGGGGAGGCAGCTGGTGTATACCCAGTCTGCCTCTCTATAGATAGGAGCCCGGCGGCCACCTTCCCCCGGGCGGACCGTTGGAGCGGTTCTACAAGATTGAGTAGCAAGTACGATCCCTTGCAGCCCCAACAATTACGGTCTGATGGTACACCTGGGGTTTTAGTCCGTGCGAGCTGGACATAACCCACCCTCTGCCCCGGGAGGGTGGGTATCCATAAGGGATTTCCCACGTAAAAAAAAAAATAGGTCGCGAATTGCATGTATCAGGCAACAGCCCAAGCCGAGGTATGCCGTGCACGCTTGAACCAGTTGCTCAAATAATATCGGCTGAGTGTCGCAAGCACTCGCCTTAGTAGTCCGGTAAAGCTGTTAAGACCTTGCTGGGTCAATAGCGTAGTCATTCCGAAAAAAAAAAAAAGATATAAAGCTTATAATAGCGGCACGCTATGACGGCCGTTTTGACGTATATCCGCACATGAAGTTTCGTATCAATTAATAACTACATTCGAAGGAGTGAATTGCTGATATTTATTGTCAATAGTGACGTGCAGTTAGTATAAATTTTTTATCGAATATGTATTTTAAGACACAAAAGTAATTTACTACACTGATTTCTACATTATAAATATATATCTAATTACTACGATATCAATCTGTATGATATACTCCCGTAAATAAATAATTTCGAATTATTACAAAAGAAAAATCAGCGCCGTTTGACAGAATCCTTAATGCATTATAACTATTAGTGTACTTATTTACAAATCAAAACAGCATTAAAATTTTCCAAAATTCTAATACATTTGACTAATATCTTTCTATGGAATCGCTGGCCAGCACAAATGTCACCTCCGGCAAACTCGCGGCAATGCTGAATTCGAAACAAAGCAGCATTTGATTATATTTCTTCAAAAATAAATCAACATTTCAAGTTACTATTATAATATGTCAAAACGGCCATTATAGCGTGCCGCTATTAAAAATAGCAATTGTTTGTTTTTTTAATGCTTTACAGGTTTTATCGTCTGAATTCAATATCATTTGACGTTAAAGGATCGTCTTGTGTAAGGTGAAACCTAGAAGAGGAGTGGCTCTCAAGGTATTTGATATACAATTTAGAATTCATAGACGGAGATAACTTACTTGGCTTCTTTTTCCGGGCTGAGGGATCCGACCAAAATTGGTATTATGGTGAAACCAGAACTATACCTGTAATATAAATATAAACTTTGAGAATAAATTACATCAGATTATCGGCATAACATTTCGACGCAAAATTTTTCGTAGATTGTTCTAGACCAGCGTTTCCCAAACTGGGTTCCGCGGAACCTAGGGGTCCGTCGAATAGCCATCAGGATTCCACCAAAATTATTTATTACTAGCTTCGGCCTGCGACTTCGTTACTTTACAGTTACTTTGCGCAAACGTTAACACGCAGCGGGAGCTCTTAAAAATGAAAAAAAAAAAAAACGATTTCCAAACATTCTTCATTGTTGCTCCGCTCCTATTGGTCTTAGTATGTTGATGTATAGCCTATAGCTTTCCTCGTTAAATGGGCTACCTAACACTGAAAGAATTTTTCAAATCGGACGACTACTTCTTGAGATTAGCGCGTTCAACCAAATTTGTTAAAGATTACTACTCTTCTCTCGTACTTAACACAAGCCGTCATTCAAATTAAAATCGACTTATGATAGAATTAACCGATTTTAATTGAACAGAGACTAAGATACTACCAAGAATATGCTTGTAGCTCCGGTTGCGTAGCACGCTGCTCTTATTCGTGGACGTTTATGAAAGAATTTTCCCTTTATTACAATTTTAATGCGTAGTATAAAATTTGATAATACGCGGGAACCGAATAACGTTTTGCGAGTGTTAAGTTCGTCCGGGTGCAACTCCGGACTGGTTGGCGTTTCGTTCTGAAACAATGCTTTATGCTCTCTATGCTCTTTAAACTCCGACGCTCTCACTAACGGTACGAGACGAAACAATGCAAGCACTGTTACTTGACATCGGTATTTTTTTTTTCTCGGAACTGACTACGCTATTGGCCTTTATTTTTTGGCCTTTGCAGCTTCACCGGACTACCGACGTCGGTGTTTCTGTGTGTCGGGTGGCAGTACCTGGGGCGGGTCGACACATTCATGGTGAAACCAGTTATAGCTTCAGCGTGGTTCTACCACCTACCAATGTTATGGTATCATCGGGATGTTCTCTGTCACCAAATTCTCCGATTTATCCTCAAATATTTGAACCTACGTCTAACGTAGTGTCTGATCTTGCTATCGACCGAGACATCATTGAAAAACCCTCTCTTGCGGGTGTTTTTGGCGGGATCTTAGGGATCTCTAACATGTAGGGACTTTTATATATTTTTTTTGTAATATTGTGTTATTTGTTCCTATATTATGTAATACTGGTAGTGTTTTACGTAATATAGTTCAGTTATTTGTGTTCAAATGAAATGGATGGGAAATAATACCAGAGGGCATAGATTCTGACTTGGCATAAAAATTCCCTGGAAAGTACTAGCATGAGAGCCGCCATCTTGTTAGATAATTGAAATGATCGCAATAAATTTGTGATTTCATTAACCTACCCGACAATGGCAGAAGTTGTCTAATGGGAAATAAGTAAATTAACTTACTCTTCCATAACTTTCGCAATGTATGGTAATTGCATCTCAATGGAGTGTTCGTCTTCGTCGGTGACCAAGTCCATTCGATCGAACTGTCGTGTCGCTTCCAACTCTGCGTATACTGCGAACCAAACATATTTCATATTAGCTATGCCCGCGACTACGTCCGCGTGGGACCTTTTTTTTAACCTATTAGGGATCACTAGGGGAGAGAGTGGGTTATGTCCGACTCGCACGGACTAAAACCCCACAGTGTACCGACTTTTGAGACCGCCGCTCGTCAATATGGCGACACCTTTCGATCACGTACGTCATCGGCACGCGGTTAGGCCGGGTGAGGTGGAATGAGGTGAGGTGAGGCGAGGCGAGACGACGTTTCTGTTGCACAGGTTCGGCGGACGAGTCGAGGCAACTGTTGTGTACCCAGTCTGCCTCTCTATAGTTAGGAGCCCGACGGCCACCTTCCGCCGGGTGGACTGTGGGGCGGCTCTAAAAGGTTGATTAGCTGAAACGATCCCTTGCCGCCCCAACAACACGATCTGTCGGTACACCGTGGGGTTTTAGTCCGTGCGAGTCGGACATATCCCGCTCTCGCCCCGTAAGGGATTTCCCCACCGTAAAAAAAGGCTACGTTTCCCTACAGAGGGCGGGCGTAGTGCTAAGGTTTTTTCTTTTTTTTATATCATAGGAGTCAAATGAACAGGTAGGTCACCTGATATTAAGTGATCAACACCGTTCATAAACACTTGTAGCACCAGAGCCGCAAGTGCGTTGCCAGCCTGTGTTGGGGTAGGGGGGAGGGGAAAAGGGAAGAGGAGAAGTGGAAGGTGAGGAGAGGTGGGTGTCCGACGTTCTCATTGACCGAACGAAACGCAACAATGCAAGCAGTGTTACTTCACGTCGGTGTTTCTGTAAGAGGGTGGTACTACCCCGGACGAGCGGACCCACTCAGTAATAGTTTCAGCATGGCTCTACCAGGTGCGGTATGCCGGATCTGATCGGATGCCGGTGATGTCCTGAAGGAGCTTCGATAATGTGCAGTATATGCACGAGCCAGGCGACGAAGGTGGTGGGTTTTTGAAACGCAAGTCGGGGTGGTTGGTAAAAACACCCTGGTTCTTATATAATGACCGCATCCCCGAGCCAACATTCCACTACTGTCGTGTGCGTTGTCAACACCGAATACAACATTGACAGAATTATTCAAATCGGACCAGTAGTTCCTGAGATTACTCTTTATAATATTAGTATAGATTTCAAAAATAATACACTTACTCTGCTTGTCGATGGTAAGGTCATAGAGTGGCGTCTCGTATTTGTCTACGGATGAGAGAGCACAACCCGCGAGCCTCACATGGTGGGATGGACCGAGGATAAATATACGTTTTCTGTAAAACAATTGATCGCCATAAGGTTTATCTGAGGGTTGTTGGTTCGACGCAAAACATTATTACAATAAGTGATTAGCTGGAACTTGGTAGCGACTGGGAAGCTTTCTGCTATTCAAAATCAAAAAATACTTTATTCAATTCTGGCCCTTAGAAGGCACTTATAAAGGTCAAAACTACCACGGGTCCGAACAAACAACCTCATCGAGAAGAACCGGCAACAAACTCGATCTGGTTTATCTCTTAACGCATATATTAGATCTACTGTATATAATGTCAAAATATTAAAAAAAAAACCGATTGGATATAAAAGTATACACGATTCTGATAAAAAAAAAAAAATATTTTTAAAATTTTTGTCGGTCTTTCTGTCTGTCTGTCTGTTTGTTCCTGCTAATCTCCGAAACGGCTGGACCGATAATGACAGGAATTTCAGTGGCAGATAGATAAAATCACAGCATAGGTGACATAGGCTACTCTAAATTAGACTAGGTGTTAACCACGGTTTTGTCCACAATGCTATATTCAAAACGGCTGGACTAATTTTCACGAAACTTTCACCAACAGATAGCGGACATTATAACAGGTAATTTAGTTTATTTTAATTTAAACTAGCTGTTAACCGTGGCTTCACCTGTAGTACTACCTCCAAAACGGTCAGATCAATATTTACGAAATTTTTTTGGCAGATAGCTGACCTCTTAAAAAGTAATTCAAGCAATTTTAGTTTATACTAGCTCTTAGCCGTGGCTTCGCCCGCAGTACTATCTCCAAAACGGTTAGATCGACTTTCACGGGACCTTCACCGGGAGACTGCGAACCATACAAAAAGTAATTAAAGTTATTCTATTTTAGACTACCTGTTACCCGCGACTTTATCTGTATGTTATTTAGCAAGATTTCTACTAATTCTTTATTTTTATTTAGAGACATAATTATCAACTTATTGATTACAATTCGTCATTATAAGTAACTTCGAAGATAAACGAAGTCTTCCTAATAAGATCTTAGACGATACACGTATTACGTAAAGAGTTCCATAATACAATTTCTTGCGGAACAGACAAGCGTTTTTTATAGTCACAAAATCTTAATTACAATAGAAATGTATATTAAACGTAATGTAAAAGTAAATCTTTATGATAATATTTTAAGTTATAGTTTAATTAGTTCCTTACACAGTGTAAGTGTGCAATAAAGGTAGTTATATGGTGGATTAAAATTCCAAATATGTTGCTAATGGTAAACCACATTAGGCATGCTATTAGTATTTATATGTCTAATGTATACATTACATGTTACTATAAGTGCTGTACGCGTCGGGCTTACAATTGTTTTTAAAGAGAATTTCTATAAATTGTATACATAGTAAGTACGTAGTAAATCTGTATAGTTCTTTAACACAATAAAAAAACGTGTGCAGAGCAGCGGGTACAGCTAGTTTAGAATAAATTACATCACAGTCACAAACGTTTTAGTGGATGCGTTGAGATGAGTCAATTCAGTAGTGGTAGAGCCACGCTGAAGCTATTACTTGTTTCGGCATAATTAAGTCGGTTCGCCCGTGATAGTACCACCCTCTTACAGAAAACCGACGTTAAGTGACACTGCTTGTATTGTTGCGTTTCGTTCGGTCAGCGAGAGCGTTGGAGCCCCATGTTCTCCTCTCTCCCCATCCCCTCCCACTCTCTCCGCTCCCTTTCCCCTCTCCCAAACACAATCTGGGAATGCACTTGCGACACCTCTGGGGTTGCTAATGTCTATGGACGGTGGAGATCACTAAACATCAGGTGACCCGCCAGTTCGTTTGCCTCCTATGATATAAAATCACCATCGTTAACATATTGATCCACTCTATAATAGCATTTTGACACTAGAACCCGCTTGACATGGCGCTCAAACTCACAATCCAGCAAATGGGTAATATGCTTTGGGACTTTGCTGTAAAACCTAACAGTATTCACTAAAAAATTGTTGCTGGTTTTACTAAGTCTGGAACATGGGACGACCAGTTTGTGACAGTTATATTGAGTTCCCACGCTAGCAAAGAATGCGGAATTTTAAATGTTACTTGACCCAACGAAGGTTCGTTATTTCACCGAACCGGTGGTAGTGTTGCCCGTCATACCCGCTTTATTAAAGCCTAAATTGACCAAAGCATTTATAATTTGATTTAAATTAAACATTTACTCACACAACAACGGGGCTGATCTGTCTGTAAGCGAAGGCTGCGCACGCGCCACAATAAGAATATCCGGCGTGCCTGTAACATAATATCTCATATCTTTATTTTTTCGAAATGACTACGCTATTGACCCAGCAAGGTCTTGACAGCTTCACCGTACTACGTCTCATATCGTAACTAGCTTACTTCATAGTAGTAAGGATATAAGAGATCGTTGGGACCATGCCATATGCAGACCATGACATTCCTTTTCTAATGGCTACTTAGCTACTTACCAATAGCGAAGAGTGTATACAACCCGTTTCCCATCGGTTTCCTTTTAAGAATCGGCATATAACATAAGTACTTAGTGACGTATGTAGAACTAGCCTCTGCCCGCGACTTCGTTCGCGTGGAGTAGATACACTAACACTAACACGCAGCAGTTCTCAAAAGGAAAAAACATTCCGATTTTAATTTTGAAACATTTGCTCCGTTCCTATTGGTCTTAGCGTGATGATATATAGCCTATAACCATTCTCGATGAATGAGCTATATAACATTGAAAGAATTATTTAAATCGGACCAGTAGTTCCTGAGATTACCCCCTACAACGTCACAACATCACAAACTTTACCTCTTTATAATATTGGTATAGAATTATAGATAATGTTAACTATTTTCGATTGTCTTGCGTGCTACATACAGTCTTTGAAATTTACTTAACGCCTAAAAAATTTTAATCTATCTCTGATAGGTCAAATAAATGTGCCATATATAACTCTGGACAATGAAAGTGTTCATATATACGTATTTTAAAAGAGTAAGCGAGAAAAGATGATGATCCAAATTAAAACATATTCGTATTATTAAGTTAAATACGTATTGAATACTTGTTATGAAAACTTGCTCTCTTTTCTTTGGTAACCAATCTTCTTGTAGTTTATTAATGCCATCAGCGAGTAGGTACTGATATTACAAGTTACTTGAGATCATTTCAATTAACTAACGAGATAGTGGCACTCATGCTAGTACTTTCCAGGGAGTTTTTGTGCCAAGTCAGATTCCGAGCTCTGTGATATTATTTCCCAACCACTTCATTTATACACAATAACTATAGGAGTTCTTGGCGGGATCTTGGTCTGTCATGTAGTGAATTTTATATTTTATTCATAATCTTGTTTTTTTTTTTTTTTTATTGTAGCACGGCATTGTGACTGCACTGTGCCTGATGGTAAGCATAGTACAATCCAAAAATAATAGCGACCACCGATTGACACACTGTCCATCGCCGGTCGCCACTATCATGCCGGCCTATAAAAATAATTAAAAATAAAAATATATATAAAAATAAATATTGTGTTATTTGACTCTATATTTTGTAAATTTGGTGGTATTTTACGTAATATAGTTAGTTTATTGTGCACAAGTGAAGTGAATGGAAAATAATACCACGAAGCATGAAATTCTGAGATGCCACAAAAACTCCCAGGAAGGTTCTAACAAGGGATCCACCATCTTGTTAGAATATTGAAATTTATTCACACGGCGCTTGTAATATTATTGTACTATCCATTGAAAGAAAACATTGACACTGAATATTGAAATTTATTCACACGACGCTAGTAATATTATCGTACTATCCATTGAAAGAAAACATTGACACTGGCAAGTGCTTCTGCGGAGCCAAAACAAGAAAAAAAAAGAACTAAACTATATTACGTAGAACGCTACCAATATTACAAAATATAGAGAGAAGTAATACAAGATTATGAATGAAATATAAATTCAACTACATGACATTTCAAGATACCGCCAAAAACACCCGGAATTATTTTTAAGGTTAGTTTTTATTGTAACAAGTATTTGAATACCAAAATCACTTACGGTGAAATGATCGCTCTGGCCGGTCCATGTGTCAGGTCTGCTTTGGACAGCCATAAGTCTAGCTGCCGAGAGAGCTCCGTGCCTGGATCATTATATATCATTTATTACATTCTTTGCTAATAAATATATTCGGTAATACGCGTATCAAATAAGAATATAATCCCGTCCGCGCTTTTTTTTCTCGAACTGACTACGCTATTGACCTGGCAAGGTCTTTACAGCTTCACCGGACTACATCCCGTCCGCGCCAACTTCACTCAACACTAGTGACAAAACGGAACTGCCAGCAGCATCAATTTGAAATTTTAATTTTTTTTTTATACAATGGGGGGCAAACGAATACAGGCTCGTTACCTGTAAATGAACACGACCGTCCATAGACACTAGCAAATCCACGGGAGTCGTAAGTGCGTTGCCGGTCTTTTAAAGAGGGAGGGGGAGGAGAGGGGTTTGGGATAGGTGTGTAAGGGGAGGTGGACCTCCAGCACTCTTACTGACTGAACGCAACAAGTTAGTTCTGTCGTTAGCATGTCGGTTTTCTGTGAGAAATTTTGCTATTGCTCGTCGTAATAAGATTATTTGTTTTTCTTAATTCTTACGCCTAACAATCACTTAATTTTCAAAGTGATTTGCTAAATATATAAAGTCTATCAAAATTAAACTTTAGATTTTGATGTCATTCTTTCATACATATATATATATATATATATTTCACAAGTTATAGCAACCTAAAAATTATGTCATATGTGTAATTCACATATATTTGTGTTGTCTGTTTATAAACAGTCCGATGTGGACAAAATTTATAAAACAGGATAATCAATGTTTAATCTCCACGCAACGTTTGTGATTTCATCCAAGTGACATTGGCGGATTTGTGTGCACACACATATTCTCATTAAAAGATATAGGTGGTAGAGGCATGGTGAAGTTAGTACTGGCTTCAGCATGAACGGGTCGGCTCGCCCCTGGTACTACCACCCTCTCACAAAAAACCGACGTTAAGTGACAGTGCTTGCATTGTTGCGTTTCGTTCTGTCAGTGAGAGCGCCAAAGGCCCCTCCTCCCCAAACACAGGATGGCAACGCACTTGCGACTCCCCTGGTATTGCTATTGTCTATGGACGACGGTGATCACTTAACATCAGTTGACACACCAATTCGTTTGCCTCCTAAGATATAAAAAAAAGTTTAAGTTACATTAGTTAAAAAAATTGAGAGGATATATTTCGGATTATAAAAAAAAACATTGTATGTATCAGTTTGTATACCCGGAAGAAGTGAAATTTCTTTGGCATCATTGTATTAAATTATATAAATTGGAGAATGCTCATAAATTATATACTATAGGATTTTTTTTTCGAACTGACTACACTATTGACCTAGCAAGGTCTTAACAGCTTCCGCCGTAAAAAGGGCCTGCAGGCGATGGACGCGGGCACGTGCGTTGCCCTGACAGTTATTCTGCACGGGCTCATGTGGTTAAGGCGCATTGTGCCGATGCGCCTCCCACGATCGTCGGAGAGAGCAACTCTCGCCCTCCCCTGAGGGGTCTACGATTCTGAATGTACCGCGAAGAAGCCTCTGATAAGGGGCCGTCACCCACCGGGGAGAAGACGCATTGCCAGTCGGCAGCTCCTGCTCCCCGGCCTAGAGGTAGTTGAAGACACCATGGAGGTTTTAGTTCGTGCAAGTCAGACTTAAGTCACCCTCAGTTGCCCGGCCAGGGTGGGTATCCGTAAGGATTTCCCCATGTAAATAAAAGGTCTTGACAACTTCACCGAACTACCTAGTAGAATTTACCTAGTTTCATGGAAAGATTCACTAAAAAAAACAAAATTGATAATATACATCGCTATCTTCTTCTATTTTATTTTTAGCAATAAGTCTACTAGTAGACTATTTATTACTGCCATTGTCAAGTGAGTAACGATATTACAAGTTTCTTGATATAATTTCAATGAACTAACAAGATGGTGGCCGTCTTATTAGAACTTTCCAGGGAGTTTTTGCGGCATGTCAAAATCCGTGGTATTATTTTCGATCCACTTCACTTGTGCACAATAACCAGACTGTAGGAATTTTTTGGTGGGATTTTAGTCAGTCATGTAGTGAATTTTGTATTTTATTAATAATCTTGTCTTATTTGATTTATTTATTTATTAAAGGAAGACCAACAGCATTATTTAACAAGAATTGCTACGGAAAATATAAGTAACAAAAAACCATTTACAGGTGTCCACGAATAGGCGTCCGGATACATTATTATGTGGATTACAGTTTTCAAGCAACGCAATCAACACTTATTTAAATTTAGAAAAAAAAATCAAGGCTGAGTGAGTACCCGTCTCACTGAGTCTGGATTGATACAAAATATATCAAAATTGAATATATTAGGTATCAAATTGATTCTATATTTTGAAATCTGGTGGTGTTTTACGTAATATAGTTAGTTTATTGTATGTAAGTGAAGTGAATGGAAAGTAATACCACGGAGCATGAAATTCTAAGATGCCACAAAAACTCCCTGGTAACAATAACTCCCCGATTAAATGGTAAGAAAATAAAAATAAAACCACTATGAAAACAGTTTATTTAATAATTACAATCGAAAACTTTAGAAATAATATATACAATTTTATTACAAATTTATGTATATTACTAAACAGTCATCTATAAGTAAAGCATAGGGTTTGATTTAAAGGAACTATTCAAGCAAATATATGCTTGAAAAATCTTCAACACTAGATGTGCATATGCTTTTTTATATTATGCAAAGTGAAATCTGAGGAAACGTGCGTCTAGTGAATCGGTCGTACTGCACAGATCAGTGTTTCCCAATCTTTATAGGCCATGCCCCATCTTAACATTTCTATAATTTTTATGCCCCCATACATAACATTTAACTTTTTTCATCACTATGAAAACGACAAAGTCACTATGAAATTGTTATCAAAACATCGTAAGTAAAATTTCAAAATATATAATGAAAAACTTACTTGACGACTCTAATAACTCAGTTGATATTTTCGTAACGTCAAACGAAATTATACCTAAAAAATATTTACAGCATTTTTTTTAAGAATCTGCCTTTTTTGTTAAATTTGTCACCGATATCTAGCATTGCATTTAAATAACTCAGAGCGAGAGGGTTAAAGTCATGTCGAGTCCATTTTTAAATTGTCCCCTTAACTATCCAACTGCCCTCCTGTGGGACGTAGGCCTCACGTTGGGAAACACTGGTATGGATATTTAAACGCTGAAAATGAAAAACCAAACATCCACCTTTACCTATTTTTTTATATATATACAGGTTTTAGCATAAACACACTATACTTGACTGGCAAGTGCATCTGTTAAAATTCGTCCATAGGTGGTTGAAGACAGGATTTTACCTCTAGGGTGGTACCTAACCAGATGGACTTATAGAAGACGCTATGGTCTGATCAGTGTTTTCCTTCACTTAAAGCTCCGGTCTGCAAGGATGAAAAACTAAGTTGATTGACACATACGACTGACATATTACCTATTGACCTATATTATTTATGTTATATTAGCTCCTGCCCGCGACTTCGTTCGCGTGTAATACATACTTTGGGCTAATGCTAACACACAGCAAAAGCTCTCAAGAGGAAAATACCCCAATTTTGAATCATTCTTCAATGGTGCTCCGCTCCTATTAGTCTTATCGGGATGATATATAGTTTGTAACCATCCTCGATAAATGAGCTATATAACATTGAAAGAACTTTTCAAATCACACCAACAGTTCCTGTGATTACCCCCTACAACGTCACAAACTTTACCTCTTATAAAAAGGTATATTAGTATAGATTAGTGGTTTTTGTGTGATAGTGTAAAAACAAACACACATTCGCATTAATTTTTCCTTGAATTCAACTATAATCCAGATTTGTGCTATTGAGTGAATGAAAATGGATAAGGAAAGAATGACTATTTGTTTCAACATTTACAGAGTGAATGTTTAAAGGGTGACACAGTCCAATCCTGTGTTAATTCATGGTCACATGTAACATATAAAATAATAATATCAAAACGAATATAGCCTATAACCATCCTTCATAAATGAGCTATATAACACTGAAAGAATTTTTCAAATCGGACCAGTAGTTCCTGAGATTACCCCCTACAACGTCACAAGCTCACAAATTTTACCTCTTTATAATATTAAGTATTGATTAAAACATCACCAACAATCCTGATTGGCCAGATAGTATTCCAATCATACTTTGAAATTTCAAGCTATAAAAACATTACCCAAGCCTTTAGTTCCAATATATTATACCAATAAATAATAAGATCCAATATTATAGAAGGTTATATTGTGCCGTAATTTATATTTCATGATATATGTTACACTCTGTACTAAAAAGGCAGCTTTTATAACAGTGTATAGTTACTACACTATGCCGGATTGTAAGCACAGTCCAAGAATAATAATGACAATAATAAGACATTGGTAACACATCAGTGATCATCATATGCTAGAATATGACTTTTTTTATATCATGCCTCCAAACAAACATGGTTACCTGATGTCAAGGGTTAACCATCGTCCATAGACACCAGCAACACCAGAGGAATCACAACACACTTGCCACCATGTGTTGGTGGAGATTGTGGGAGGGATAAAAAGTAGGTGGGAGGTGGACGTCCGGCGCTCTCACTGATCAATTGAAACGCAACAATGCAATCACTGTTACTTCATATTGGTGTATCTGTGGGTCGTGTGGTACTACCTTGAGCGGGCCAACCAATTCATTCTGAAGCCAGTTATAGCTACAAAAACCTCAGTTTGCCACTATAGTGCCATCCACACCTAATGTGGTGTGTA
This sequence comes from Antheraea mylitta, assembly GCA_014332785.1. Classification (NCBI taxonomy): domain Eukaryota; kingdom Metazoa; phylum Arthropoda; class Insecta; order Lepidoptera; family Saturniidae; genus Antheraea; species Antheraea mylitta. Next base: position 702,913 of record JACEII010000157.1, on the reverse strand, counting down.
TTTTTACACAATATAATATGGGGATAAATATATTACTTTAGAAAGTGTAAAAAGTGTACTAAATATTAGTTTTAAAAAAATATAATTAAATCAATCCTCTTCATTATCGTCATCTTCTCCTTCTTCAATCATTTTCGCGATGCGTTCTGAAGCCTCCTTCAGCAGTTTCTCATTGAACAATGGGAATTTCGTCTCAAAGTCATCTTTCAGCTTATCCAGATCAAAACGCTCCTTTTCTATACATTTTAAAGTCTCTTGCGATTTTTCATATTCTTTAAACTTTTCCATGTCCAGGTTGGAATGTCGTTTTATCTGTTCCAAGCCTTCTATGGCATCATTCACTGCATCCAATAGTTGTTTGTGTCCAGAATTTGAGTCATAGCCAAAATCAACATTTTTAATCTGTAATTTATCAAGGCATGCTTGCTCTGTTTGCTGTAATTTTTCCAATATGTCCGTAGCATTTGATTTTTCAGTTGTTTTGTAAAATTCACTGCAATCTTTATTCTTGAGATCTAATAATCTGTGAAATATTATACTAATATTAGAAAATCAACTTTTTTTAACAAAAGAGGATATCATTTTTTAAAACTTTATTTAAAATATTACTTATATATATTGCAGCAAATACCCAGATAACGCATGAATTTTCTAAAAAACAAAAAGTTCAAAAATAATTACATAGTTAAGCATAAACTTGCTGGAACACAAAGAAGGATATCATTTTTTCCAACTTTTTTAATATTACTTATATATATTGCAGCAAATACCCAGACAATGCATGGATTTTCCAAAAAACACAAAAAAAAATCAAAAGATCAAAAATAAGTACATAGTTAAGCATAAACTATTTGTAATAACAGGTGATTCCAGAACTAATTTACAATAATGACCACTTGGATTTACATATCATTAAGAGTGCATTAATAAATTTTCTAGTGTCTTAATCCTCATTTCACTATGTGAAAACTGATAATGAGCATAAATACAGAGGTCTTGTTACTTGAATACTTGATATACATAAGCCAAACTGTAACAGAATGTAACAACTTTAAATCCCACTAAAAACTAGACAGTCACTGACATTGTGTGCTATAATGAGTTTTAATATATTCAGAAACAAAAAAAAGGCACAACAATTAATATTTTTTGTACACTTGAGTCTCAGTTCAAATTACACTTAAGAAACAACAAGTCATATATACTTCAGCAATTTTTTTTTTTACTTTATGTCATATTCTTTCCTTTTTTTTTTTTGCTGTACCTTCTTTATAATGCCAACAGTACAAGTGCTTTGCACTAGATTAGCCAAAATGAAATAAATAACAAAACAGGCAGATATTAGTAACAGCTCTACCATCACATCTTCATTTCATCATGATTATCATGTACATAGAAAGATCAAATTCCATTTTACAGATCTCAAACCTCGCCTTTAGATACAGTATCCAAATCCACTAATACTGCACAGTCTATTATTCAAAGAAATCACAGAACTTAGAGAGACTTACTACTAAGTATACTATCGCTTCACCATGCGGGTGCCAGGTCCAACGTTTAGCTGCGAGAGAAACTCAAAGTAGTTCCCGAGACTTGTGACACGGGTGTAGGTTTAAGGGCCCCTTTCTAATGTATATTCACACTCAGCTACTCATGATTTTCTCTATGCCTATCGAAATCTGGTACGAGCCTGCTAGTGCAGCTTTAAAGGCTCATTCTAGTATATAACTTACTGAAGTTCTGGATGGACCAACATCTTTTTGCAGGTTATAGGGAGATTAACGCCACCAAAATACCAAAAGCCGAAACCATACCAAGAAGGAAAAATTGAAAAAACAAAGACAGCACGAGACAACAAATAGAACGCATTTAATTTGCGTTAATACCTAAGTACCAAAATTAAGATATGAACTTCTTACCTCTTTTGTTCCACGACAAAATTTATCTCCTTCAATCTCCTACTAGTTTTGTCCAACTGGTCTGCAGTTTGAACGAACCTCTCAGCTAACCGAGTCATCTGTATGTCCATCTGAGTTTCTTCACGCTCTATTTTCTCATCCAATAAACATTCTTCGAGCATTGTACGCAGAAACTTTCCGTAAGCGATTTGCCGGTATTCGGTATCGAATTTCGGGACGACCGTATCGAATTTAGGTGTGCTGCCCTTCGGTTTTATACAAGATATATCGTGATCAGCTGCTTTGATAGTGTTTCGATTTTTCGAGCTCGAAGATGCATTTCCCTCTTTTTTTGTTGTTTGCGTAATTTTGCGACATGTCGAAGTAATGTGAATAGGTGGACATTTGTTCTTTATCGTCTTTGAAGTAGGCGGAACAAAAGATTTTACTTTATCAGACATTTTTAAATTATACACGATTACACGATCAGAACATACGAAATAAACAACAATAAGAATGACAGTTTGACATTTTGACGTTTATTTGAATAACTGTCATGGCAACCGGTTGCGAACTTTCATAATAAGCACAAGCACACAATTCAACATCACAATAGTTCAAGGAGTATATATTCTGGAGTGCGATATTAATTTTTCTACACTTTGAAAGCGTTTTTTACACTATAGATGCATTTTAAATTTCCGAATGAAAGGTAGTAGAATAAATAACAACCGTTCACAAACCACAACAGATTTTGTAGATGAATAAATAAATAAAGTCTTCATTATACTGGAATCAAATTTCTATTTTATACATAACTCGTAAAGCTCAATAATACTACACGCAAAGATTTGTTTCTGAACGAAAGGTAACAAAAGAAATATCAACTGGTCACTATTAATTATGCAGGGTATATAGAATACAAATAAGAACATACGTAATCATCAATAAAATAAATT
>JACEII010000157.1:625271-671311 GCA_014332785.1 Antheraea mylitta | reverse complement strand
ATGGTGGTTGCGACCCAGTCGGGCTGTAAAACCCTACCACCCCGCTCTCGCCATTGCCTCGTTCGTTATTCAGTAGTGTGCACCACGTGCAGGTGAGGTTGGCTTGGGTGTCTCAAGTCTTAAGATGTTACTCGACACCCCTTACACCCCAAAATGGAATTTTTGCAGAAATCTAAAACTGACACGTTAGATTGACATTCTTATCATATGTATAGATTTTTAAAGTTTTAACAGCTGATTATAAAGTAGTACCTGGGCAACAAAATAAACTGTTAGGTTTGCCTCTCAAAATTAGCGTTTTGTCACAGAAAACAAAATAAAAAATATATATAAATTCTGCTGCCATTCTGGTTCAAACTGGGCTTAACGGGTTTTCGCAGCAATCGATTTCTATCTGAGCTATTTTTGTTTTGACAGCGATATTTACCTTTATATTCTAGCTGTATTTTTTCATTGTCTGAAATCTCAGTTAAAAAAATTTTCTATGAGTAAAATGTAGGTAGATCGATTTATCATCCCCGAAACTACCCACATACTAAATTTCACGGAAATAGATAACGTCGTTTCCGAGATTCTGAATATATACAAATATAAAAATATACAAGAATTACTCGTTTAAAAGTATTAGAGATATATACAACTTATGACTTCGACGTCTTTTAATTTTTGTTAATTTGTTTCTATTTTTTTCTACCTTATTGGAAAATTCTTTCATAATAATTTCAAGTTTTTTTACCTTTCCCAAAAAAGCTGACCATTTTGTTTAAAGTGGCTTTTTTTTTAAATAACCATCACCTGTGTTTTAAATTGAAATATTGGATTTTTTTTTTTAATGAAATGTGTGTGTTAAATCTAATTTTTAGAAAAAGATTCTAAAAAAAAAATGGATTAATCTTGCAACTTTTTTTTTTATATTCGGAATAAAAAACGGAAATGCAGGATGACTATCATATTTGTTTTTATTTTATTAAAAACTTCAAAATATTTTCCAAAAAACTTTTTTTTGTATGGCAATTTATTTTCTTCCAAAATGCCATGCATATCGAAATTTATGTTTTCTTACCGTAGAGAAGTCGGGTAATCGGTTTGTTGTGCACATATGCGCAGGAGAACACGCTGACAAATTATAAGTTAGTTGCTTAATGAAGAAAAAAAAATGTGTTGTTCCCAGGCTGGTATCATACAAATAGAGAGGGCGGAGGCTCCGAACACTCATCCTATATTTATAGCGGCGTTGGCAGATGTAGTGGCGAATCATCTGAACCAAGGTCCGAGGATATCTACTCAGTTCCTTACCAGGTACGATGCATGTTGATTCATTTTTGAGAAGAAACATGGATACAGAAGTTCTTTGCGATATCAGTCTGTCATATAGGTCATTTTTTTTTCTCGAACTGGCTACGCTATTGACCTAGCGAGGTCTTAACAGCTTCACCGGATTACAATCATTTTGCCATGTGGTAGAGCCACGCTGATGCTATGACTGGTTTCAGCATGAATGGCTCCGCCCGTCCGGGGTACTACCACCCGAAACAGAAACACCGACGTGAACGTAACAGTGCTTGCGTTGTTGCGTTTCGTTCGGTAAGCGAAAGCGCTAAAAGCTCATCTCCTCTCCCTTCCGTTCTCCTATCTCTTCCCCTCTGGCTGGCAACGCACTGGCGACTCCCCTGGTGTTGCTGGTGTCTATGGACAGTGGTGATCTTTTTTTTTCGAGCTGACTATGCTATTGGCCTTGCACGGCCTTTACAGCTTCACCGGACTACTAAGGCGAGCGCTTAAGGCACTCAGCCGATTTTATTCAGGAAGTGGTGATCACTTAACAACAAGTGGTCCACCTGTTCGTTTGCTTCCTATGTGACATATATATATGTATATATATATATATTTTGTTCAATATTATTTTAATTTTACCTCGTAAATACTTTGGCTTTACCTAAACATAAGAATGAACAAGTAATCATATAAAGCTATCAAAGTTTACAAGAAACTACTAATTTGGAAGCATTAAGCGGTCGAAAATATGTTTTCTAGTTGCGGTGAGATGGTGCAAGTGGTGTAATGCGTATGCGCAGGAGAAAGGAAGTAAATGGATAAACATTGATTACAAAGAAATTCTGCAATGTTCTTTACATTATGAATTTCTTTTTTGGGTGGGGGTATCTTTTCCTCTACACATAAAGTATATTGTTGAGATTTAAAACGATTCACTTCAAAATAAGTTAAATCCTATTATAGCTATTCCTAATATTTTACGTTATTTTTTAAGATCCTTTAAATTTTGTACATATACATATGAATATCATAAAAAAATACCTTGTGAAAAGCAAACTTTGATCTTCGTTCTCGGTGTATAAAAAATGGAAATAAAAGAAAACGTGTTATATGAACGAATTAAATATCCTCCATAAATATTGCAACTGACTAAATATTCACCTGGTATATGCTTTTTTTTTATTGAAGCACGACAAAGTGACTGCAATATACCTGATGGTAAGCATAGTACAATCCAAAAACATCGGCAACCACCGAGAGACAGATTATCCATCGTCGGTCGCCGCTGTCATGCCGGCCATAATAACGAAAGTCACCCGGTACTGAATATGCACAGGCTGATTCCGAAACGCGACGCGCAAAAGCGAGTCACTATGACGGGCTTTTTCGCCATGTACATGGTGGTTGCGACCCAGTCGGGCTGTATAACCCTACCACCCCGCTATCGCCATTGCCTCGTTCGTTGATCAGCAGGGTGCACCACGTGCAGGTGAGGTTGGCTTGGGTGTCTCAAGTCTTAAGATGTTACTCGACACCCCTTACACCCCCCAATGCTGATAAACAACTCAGACGAAATCGCGTGTTTCAGCTAGTTTTTGAAAACGTAAATATGTTTTTTTTTTTTTTTTTATTTCAGATGTCCGCACTGCGTTAGTCAGAGATGTCAGCAATCGAAGAATTTCTTCAGGAAACTATGCAGAGATTCCGATTTCAATCTAGAAAAAGTTGCAACTACCTCCTAGGTTATTTTAATATATATTTATTTACACGTTGTTTTTGGTCAGCGGTTCTTAAAGCTTACAAAAATAGTTTTTTTAACTAATTGGAATTAAAAGACAATGTAATTTAAACGTAAAAAAAATTAATAGGCTGGCTTTATTTGAATTTAGTAGGGGAAATAAGATAATTTATTTTCCTGTGGTAACGTTCCCATTGAATACGCTTTGGGCATCGCTGTTTTCGGGTATAAGGTATAAATCTCGCGGATTGTTTCTGCATTTAAGTTTTTTTTTATTCGGGTATTTTTATTTTTTAATATTTTCATAGTTCATTGTATGTAGTTTATCTAATTTATATTATTTGCATTAGTGATGATCGATATTAGAAAAACATCGGTGTAAAAGTATCGATATAAATAAAACATCTACCACCTGAGATACAGAATTACCTGGTTTAGGTGGCAGCGGTCATATTTAGAATCCATCAATTTTTTTATCTACTTTTTGATAGTTTTTGCGATACATAATTCTAGTTTAAGTTGCATAATATATATATATTTTTTTGTAATTTTTATGATTTATTGCCAACCTCTTCAATATTGATGTTTTAGCATATTGTATATTAACTGTAGTAATCTAGAATTACTTGTAAAATAATAAACGTATTGTATCGTATACTTTTAAATGTAAAGATTTATGTTCATGAGCGATAAATAAATAAAATAAATAAATAAATAATAATATATCAAAATATCGATGCTTTTGCTAGCAAATAAAACTAAAAAAATTAACTTCATCGAGTGTGTTTTCCATATTGTCTGTTACGTTGATGGTACAGGAGTTGGCTAGCTTTGAAAAAAAGCCTTTCTGAAGCTGTCCCCTTTTTATTTTTCCCTTAGGAAATACAAAGGAATAACTATTTGTACGGCTTACATCGATAACGTTGATTAGTATCACCTAGTGTAAAATAGTTAAATTTGATAGTTATCTAGTCCATAGCTAGTGCATGCAACGTTAGATGACCCTAAAGAGTATATTGTCATTTCGATATTTTATTCTCATAACATCGATGTGTCGATGTTATGGAAATTAAAACGTCGATGTTTTTCAGCTAATCATTGATGTTCTTCAGAGATGAATATCGATCATCGCTAATGTTCACACGTATATATGTATTTTATCTATATGTATGTAAAAGTCTTATTAAAATAGGTTTAGCCGTTCAGGAGATGCTTGTACAAATAACAGACAATTTAATTTTACATATATAGAATCAATAATAGTTGCTTTTGTTATTTAGGTGAATTGTTTATATATACTTATTGTTTTAAATAAAAGTTTTTATTTTATGATGCTGTGTTTTTTTTTTTTATATTATATTGGAGGCAAGCGAACATGCGGGTCACCTGTTGTTAAGCGATCACCGCTGTCCATAGTCACTAGTAACCCCAAAGGAGTCGAAAGTGCGTTGCCATTCTGTTTGGGGAAATGGAGAGAAAGTGAGAGGGATTAGAGCAGAGGAGAGGGGAGATGAGTTTCCGGCACTCTCACTGACCGAACGAAACGCAACAATGCAAGCAGTTTTACTTCATATCGATTTTCTGTCAGAGCTTAGTGCTACCCCGGACGAGTCATCCCATTTTTTTTATAAATACCCGAGAAATAGACTATGTATTGAAGGTAATATATGATTTCTGAAATCTATAATATACAGAGGTAGGTAGAGCCACGCTAAAGCTGTAACTGGTTTCAGCGTAAATGTGTCTGCTTGTCCCCGGTACTACCACCCGACACACAGAAACACCACTGTTACAAGAAGTAACAGTGCTTGCATTGTTGCGTTTAGTTCGGTCAGTGAGAGCGCCGGAGGGCCACCACTCTTCACCTTCCTCGTCTCCTCTTCCCTTACGCCCTTCCCCAACATAGGCTGGCAACGCACTTACGACTCCACTAGTGTTACAAATGTCTATGGGCGCCGGTGATCACTTAACATCACGTGACTCGCCTACTCGTTTGCCTCCTGTTACATAAAAAAAGTGTAGTTTTAGGCTGTGTCTTGATCTGTCATGTAGTATTATTTATATTGTGATCATAATCTTGTATTATTTGACTCTATATTTTGTAAGTTATTGTGCACAAGTGAAGTGGAAATAATAACACGGAGCATGTATTCTGAGATGACATAAAATTCTCTGCAAAGTTTTTTTTATATCATAAGAGGTAACAGGCGAGTCACCTGATGTTAAGTCATCACCGCTGTCCATAGACACTAGTGACACCAGGGGAGTCGCAAGTGCGTTGTTAACCTGTATTTAGGGGAGGGGGAGAGAGAGAGGAGGAGAAGGGGGCCTTCAGCGCTCTCACTGACCGAACGAAACGCAACAATACAAGCACTGTTACTTCACGTCAGTGTTTCTGTGGGTCAAGTGATAGTACTCTGAACGAGCCGACCCATTTATGCTGAAACAAGTAACATCTTCAGCGTGGTTCAATCACGTACAAGGTCTAACAAAGGGGACGCCATCTTTTAAGAATATTGAAATTATTATAAAAGATATCTAGAAGATTGGGCGCGAAATATGAAATAAAAAAACGGTTACATTAAATAAATCATTTAATCCAGGCCCGAGGATACCCGAAAGTTTCCGAAGAAACCCAAGCACGTGTGACGTCATAACAAACATAAGCAGCTGATACGGTGTTTTTATTCAATACACGTACGTATGGAAACCGTTGACACTTATGTAATTGTATTAACACAATGACGTCACAAAATGATGGCGTGTCCGCAGTCACACGATTATTTTGAAAATTTTATCAATTTATCTGCTTATAAATAAATAAAAATAGTTTTTCGTATTGACTATCAATTTAATTCAATAAATATAATAAAAATGTAAATCTAAGGTGTATGTACTTTTTCGGTTTTCATGAAAAAAATATTACAGGTATCCAGGAATCTATCTATACTAATATTATAAAGAGGTATAAAGTTTGTGACGTTGTGATGTGTAGGGGGAAATCTCAGGAACTACTGGTCCGATTTGAATAATTCTTTCAGTGTTATATAGATCATTCGTCTAGAATGCTTATAGGCTATATATCATCACGCTAAGACCACAGCACGGAGCACAGATGAAAAATATTTCAAAATCGGAATGTTTTTTCCTATTGAGAACGCGAACGAAGTCGCGGGCAGAGGCTACTAAGTAATAAATACATTTCAATCATATTTAAAAATGTTTGTCTGTCTGTTTGTATGAACACGTATCACTGCTAAAGTACTGGGTTCACAATAAAACCTCACAAAGACAATCATAAAGCGTATCTTCTAGTAACATTTTTATTTTATATCAAAGGAGGCAAACGAACTGGTGGGTCACGTGATATTAAGTGATCACCACCGTCCATAGACACTAGCGACATCAGGGACGTCGCAAGTGCGTTGCCAGCCTGTATATGGGAGAAGGGAGAGGGGAAGGAAAGGGAAAGAAGGAAAGAGAAAGGGACGTGGGCCTCCGGCTCTCTCACTGACCGAACGAAACACAACAATGCAAGCACTGTTATTTCACGTCGGTTATCTGTGAGAGGGGTGGTACTACCCCGGAGGAGCCGACCCATTCATGCTGAAACCAAAAATAGCTTCAGCAGTGCTCTACAACCTACAAAATTTAGTCTTGGTTTCATTAAAATCGGTTTACTCTATCAAAAGTTATTGTAATTTTAATGACGACGCGACTTAAGTACGAGAGAAAAGTAGATAAGTAAATAAACTTAATACATTCAAATGATTTTATTAGTTATTGTTTTTTTACATTAGATATAAAGCGTACGGAGTCGCGGGCACTGTCTAAATATTATCAAGCTGAAGATTTTGTTTATTTGGTTCAAAGCGTTTATGTCAGAAACTAATGGTCCGATTTGAAAAATCTTTCAGTGTTAGATAGCCCATTTATCGAGGAAGGTTATTTATCAAGGCCAATGGGAGCGGAGCACCAATGAAGAACGTTTCAAAATCGGTATTCTTTTGTCTTTTTGAGAGTTCCCGCTACGTGTTAGCCTAAAGTAACTATTCCACGCTGTAGTCCGGTGAAGCTGTTAAGACCTTGCTGGGTCAATAGCGTAGTCACTTCGAGAAAAAAAAAAGCGGATGAAGTCGCGGGCAGAAGCTTATACTATTTTATAGGTGAAATTTTGTGAGGATATATTGATGTTTGTCACAAAAACTACTACTCGACGAATTTTCAAAAAACTACAGTAAATGCCTAATACATCACAATACCTTTTATATATATAATTCTTCGGTCCTTACACATGTGACTGAACTCCTAAACGGCTGTACAAACTTTGATGCAATTGTTTTAGTATGTTCAGGTGGATTTTAAAAATGGTTTAGATTTACAATTGGACCCGGTACTTTCACTTTAGGATTTTTTTACTATCAACGCAGAACAACGTTTCCCGACACCGTTACTAATTTATAAGGATTTTATTTAAATTGGCCAAAATATAATAATAATATTGATAAGCTTGTCCCAAACAAAAGAAGTGACAAAAAATAACTGCATATAATTTCCTAATAATATTCAAGTTTATTATGAATTTTACTAACTATGGCCTATCTTCACTAACTTATATCGCCCTCTTAACATCTGTTTGGTTCGCCAGATCACACGTTTCATAACGCTCTCGTCAAACAATCTTCAGCACTCCCCAAGTCAAGCGTGCGTAAAGAACTTTTACTTCAAAAATAATTTTCCAAATAGATTTCACAAACAAAGTTCTGAGGTAATAAACAACCTTATCCGGCACACAATACATATAGAAATTGTTGAGGTATATATGCTTGGTACACATAATATATGCTCCAACAACTCATATATGTATGTATATGTAGCTTAGGTTAGCTCAGATAGGTGGCGAATTGCATGAATCAGGCAACAGCGCAAGCCGAGGTGTGCCGGCCACCCTTGAGGTAGTTGTCGAAATAAAACCGACTGAGTGCCTTAAGAGCTCGTCTTAGTAGTCCGGTGAAGCAGTTAAGACCTTGCTAGGTCAACAGCGTAGTCAGATTGACAAAAAAAAAAAACAACCTCCTTCATGAATTCGGTAAAAAATAAAACGAGCCCTTAATTCCAATCGTCAACATTTCAAATCAATGCGTTTCGTAATGTAAATACTTTATTAACAACTCAATAGGACTCGTTGTATATTTAGAACACGTCGTGAGACATACTGACCGACGGACTGTTTTGCGTAACATTACATGATTGTTGTTCTAGAAAGTTGTAAAGTATGACTTAACACTCGTAAAATGACAAATTGCGAATTTATTCACGTCTCTTACCACGGTTTATGTTCGCTATCGTACTGTAAAGAATCATCATCATCAATACCCCTATCCCACCTAAGTAGGGTCGGCACAACATATTTTCTTTTTCCACTCTCACCTATCAAATGGCATCTCAGTATTCACACCTTTTACGCACATATCGGTTTTCACACAATCCATCCACACCTTTTTCGGTCTTCCTCTACTCGTATATCCATCCACCATCATACTTAACACTTTTCTAGTCCCATGGTTTTCATCTCTTCTCATGATATGCCCATATCATGCTAACGTATTACCTGTCAACTTCTCTGTCACCGGTGCTATTTTCAAACTTCCTCTGATATACTCATTCTTAATCTTATCCATCTTATCGTACTGTAAAGAATATTCTGCCTAATACACTAGAACTTCGATAAGGTAAAAACACCTATAACTTCAAAAAAATATCTGTTCTCTTTCCCTTTAAAGCCTAAAACTTCTATTAATTAAAATACGCTTCCTATAAAACTTAAAGTAATAACGTTAGTGTTCACCCTAAGTTACTTTTTTTTTGTGTTTTTTTTCTCTTCAACTAACCACGTTATTAACTTGGCAAGGTCTTTACAGCTTCACCGTACTACCTCACTTAAAGAACTGTCTGATAATTGAGTAATTTTGAATGAATGTATAAAACAAAAAATGTCTCGAAATTTATGAGTTCTGTTTACAAGTGAAATTCTTAACTACTAACTTGTTGCTACCTACCCACCTCAAGTTTACATGTATATCTATAGTAGTCCGCTGGCTATCTTTGACTCCCTCGGCGGCGGCTCAAGCCTAGGTCCGTTCCCTCGGCGTGGAGCCCTTGAGTACGCTGCTCGCGCAAATACAGTGACAAAAAACTTATCACTGCAACAACACTACACATATCACCTCCACACACGTGTACGCACACACGCTTACACATGAAAGTGGAAGGGTTTTATTTTTTCCCCATATCGAACTGAACGAGTTCAGTAAACTTGCCTGATACGAAATACGTATACGAGTCATCGAGGTACACGTATATATTTCAGTAACTCACACATGTATATATAGCTTAGCTTAAGTTAGCTCAGTTAGATTTGTGTCTTTGCGTAACCTAGGCAACAGCCCAAGCCGAGGCGTGTCGTGCATACTTAAGCTAGTTGTCAAAATAAAATCGGCTGAGTGACTTAAGCGCTCGTCTTCGATGAATTTGTTAAGTCGCTTGCTAGGCCAATAGCGTAATCAGCTCGAAAAAAAAGAGGCCCAATTTTTCTATACATGTAAATCTTTGACCGCGTTGTCCTTGAAAACAGGTATGATTATACTCAAAATATGACTCTACCTGCGGATTATAATTCGCCTGTGTCATTTATTCATCTTATCAATATTTTACGAGCAGAGGAAAAAACATAAACATCGTTTGTCCACTGCTCCACGATAAGTAAACAGATAGCAAATGGCTATAAAGAATGGAAAAGCAAGCGCTATAAAACAATAACGTCATAAAACCAAAAATAGTTAGTAATAAACAGTTAATCTATACTAATAATATTATAAAGCTGAAGAGCTTGTTTGTTTGTTTGGTTGAACGCGCTAATCTCAAAAACTACCGGTCCGATTTGAAAGTTTCATTTAGTGTTAGATAGCCCATTTATCGAGGATGGCTATAGGCTACATATCATCACGTTAAAACCAATAGAAGCGGAGCACTAATGAAGAATGTCTCGAAATCGGACCATTTTTAGAGCATCCGCTGCGTGTCAGTGTCAGTATTATATGCGTTGCCATGGTAACATGATAACATTCTATCGGAAATATTATTAGGGTTTATTTTGTGTTCCTGTTTAAAAGTTTATTCTAAGTTATTTTTAATTCCAATTTTTATTATAAGTAGTACGTTGCTATCGCAAACATTTTAAAAGTCTATTTTGTGCTGCTATTCTAAAAGGTTAGTAGTAATAATATTCGTCCATCAATACAGACCAAGGTATTAATCCATACTGCCAATTCTGAAGCTGTCAATATAGGTAGTTCTTATGTATTCTCTACCCAGTTTTCTTCTATGTCTAAGTTAATGTAAAGGTATAAGCGCCAAATCTTCTATATAATATTTCGTAAATTTTTTTGGTCTGAATTTTTGGTTGTTTGATATATTATGTATTACAAGAATAAAGTGTGTGTGTATATAATATTGAAATAAATACTTTTTGATGAATACATATATCTGCGGTGCTACAAATATTAACATCTTTTTTTAATTCTGTCGATATGTCTTTTTGTTTATTTGTTCCGGGTAATCTCCGAAATGGCTGGACCTATTTGAACGGTTTTTTTTCTTAGAAATGACTACGCTATGGACCTAGCAAGGTCTTAATAGCTTCAACGGACAACAAGTAATATTTGAACGGGAATTCTACGGGCAATTAACTAACTAATTAGCTGTTTTATTTTAAGTGAGGGTGACACATAGATAGAAGTTTAAAGTTCCAGCTATGTGGCTTATGATAAATCCCATCCCATTCGATGCACTATTAGAATTCACAAATATAATGTACATGTTACCTGTTACTGTAGATGATGTGCGTGTCATACTTACAAATATTTTTGAAAGAGTATTATTGTTATTTACACATCTAATAACAATTTTAAATCTATTTAATACATTCAAAAAACGCGTGCGGAGCCGCGGGTAACAGCTAGTCAATACATAAAAAAGTAATTGAACTTCAATTGAAAACAAATCTTAAAAAGATTGAATAAGATACATTTTTGCTTAAATAAACAATAATTTTACAAGAAAGGGAAATCGCAGGTACAAGCTAATTTATTGCATAGTTTTATATATCATTTTTTTCTGTACGTGTGTATGTCACTGAACTCCTCTAAAACGTCTGGACTGATTTTAATTAAATTTTGTGTGCATGATCCTGTGGATCCGAGAATGGTTTAGATTTACAATTGGACCCGGTAGGTGCCGCTGCGGTTGTGTTTTAGTTTTCTAAGCAGAACAACGTCCACCCAGCCCGCTAGTATTTAATAAATTAGAAATAATAAAAAAAAACGCTCACGAATACGATTTTTTACGTATACAAAACACTACACGTAAGCAAAAAAGGTGCGGACCAAGAGTTTGCAGAATTGAATAACAATAATAATAAAAAAAAAACAAAACAGACAGCTAAACGCGTTCTGATTATACAAAGTAATCCTAGTTTCTAAATATGTAATGATTTCATATTAAACTAGCTTCTTGCCTCGGCTTCCCATGAATGTGATAACAAAAAAAAAAAAAAACCAATAAATTAAAGTATTCTGTATGAATTTTGAAATATCTTCTTTCATACTAACCCTGTCCTAACAATTACAAACAACGAAAAATATTATTTATATGCATAAATTAGATTCAAAATTAAACCATAATATAATTAGCTATATTTAAACGTCTAAATAGTAAAATCCCCATCTCCAATCCCCATTATGTAGTTAAATATAGAGTAGGATGAAATAATTTCTAAAATTAATAATTAACAATTAAGACACGGTGCGTAAGCGTTTTTCTTAAAAAACATTTTGGATACACACACGCAGGTAATACCCATATTGTGGTTGTGGTTTGAGTTAATTATACCCACATATTAATACTAAGAAAACTACAATTCATCACTTCTACTCAGCATTATATTATTTAACACAAAAAACTTAGTAAAATCGTAATAACTCTTCCCTAGGGATCAAAATATTACTATTTTGGTCTTTAAATTATTCACCAAAACATTATTTTATATTTCTCACATCTTTCCAAAGGTTTTTCTCGAAAGTGAGAATTAATAAGTTTTGTACATAACACTATGTAAAATGATTCCGAGTATTTAAAAAATATCATAGATTGATCATACTGAAATTAATTAAATTCAGTCTTTTCAAACATTATTCTTAAGTATTCATATTGTTAAATGTGTCTAATTTTTAAAGGTTTGTTTAAAGTTCGTCAAAGGTTATGCGTAGTTCTTTTAGTAGTCTGTAACAAGTATTAACTCGTGATACCAATGAGGTTTCATCATAAAAAGCTTCATATATAATCAATCGTAAATTGAATTTGAATGCTTTAAATTTAATCCTTATCTGGAAGCTAATTAATTAAAACCTGGACATGAAACATAAACTCTTTTGTACAAGCTAAATATATAAACAAATACAAAACATAAATTCAGTCTGAGCATCTTTTAATTTAGATTAATTTATAATTATGTAGCGTAGGTGTGTAAAACGCCTTGTCTGTTGGAAACAATTGAGTGTCTTCAATCAAGTATGCGCTATCTCTTTCACACTAGTAAACTTCATAGCAGAACCAAAAGAGACATTATATTGGAAGATGGCCGTCATCGTCAGCTGTTCATTTGTTGCAACTTCAGGCCGGTCCTGTCCATTCAATTTATATACAATACATTTTAGTAACATACTGGTATTCTAAAAGATAACACGTAAGCCGTAAACGAAAATCGTTATGTATAAAATGTAAACAAAACATTAGTTGCTAACGCGTTGAGTGAAAACATCTTGTATCGTGCAAAATGTCGATAATTAACTCTAAAATAGTGCATGTGTTCGGTTGGTTTGTGTTATTTGTGAATTTATCATTTGTTTATTGCGATACGCTGATTACCGAACATCAGCATGGACACTGTTTGCACGAACATCCAAAAGCAGATCAAGTGAGTATGCAATGCTGAATTTTATGTCTTGTTCGTACTGAAATGAGTTTCGAGGTTATAATTTGTTGTTTGAGCTTTTTTAATTAACAATTTATAATTGTGCGTTTGTTAAAAAAAAACTTTAGTTATTTCATCTAAATGCAACAAGCAGATTATTTTAATTACTAGTGAAAGCTAAATGTGAACTGTACGCATAGTGTATTACAAAACTAGAATGAATAAAGCTATAAAATTCAAAAAACGAATGTGAAGATTTTTTTTTAAATTGTCATGTTGTGGGTGTTGTGTTATTCATCTTTATTTATTAAATCGTTTCCATGACTTTTACATAAATTATACACTTACATTTTATCCTAGTTTCATGTAATATATTTTATATCTTGTAAATAAATAATATACTTTGTGTTTTCTACTATAATTAAATACCAGGGCTTCATTATTTAAAACAAATTAATTTATACATCTTTTAACCGTTATGGCAGTTCATCCTGTTTACCAAATAGTAACAAACGTAGTTAATTAAAGTGCACCTGTTCTTGAGATATGAATGAAATGGTCATTTTAAAATTTGAATATTAGTTTTATTATTATAATGATTTATCTATATGCTATATATATCTATTATGTTTGTGTTTTCCATATGTATAATTGAAACACGTAGTAAAATATATTCTATACAAAGCCATAATCTACATATATAATAACTCTTGGTCCGCACCTCTTTTTGCTTATATGTAGTTTTTTTTTTGCGTAAAAATCGTATCCGTGAGCGTATATATATATTATTATTATTAGTAATTTATTAAATATTCACTGTTTAATTATTATTCGTTTTTTTTTTTGGTTTATGACGTTATTGTTTTTATAGCGCTTGCATTTCCATTCTTTGTGGCCATTTTTAG
This sequence comes from Antheraea mylitta, assembly GCA_014332785.1. Taxonomy (NCBI): domain Eukaryota; kingdom Metazoa; phylum Arthropoda; class Insecta; order Lepidoptera; family Saturniidae; genus Antheraea; species Antheraea mylitta. Next base: position 657,363 of record JACEII010000157.1, on the reverse strand, counting down.
TTTGTAATCCACAATATCCCGTGCCGGAGCGTCCACGGCCCGACGAATGAACCTACTTATCGCGTCGTCAGTCACGTCGGTATAGTAGACACCATCTATCTCATCTCATCTACTTCACTTGTGAACAATAATCGTACCATATTACGTAAAACACCATCAATATCACAAAATATAGATACAATTAACACAAGATCATGAATGAAATATAAAAGCTACTATATTACAGATTAGGATCCCGTCGCAAACTCTCTATATTTATATAGAAGACTAGACCCTGCCCGTGAGTTCGACCGCGTGGAATTGTTACTTTGGGCTATGCTAACACGCAGTGGAAGCTCTCAAGAGGAAAAACCCATATTCATATTGTAGTAGTTTAATGTATATTTAGTTCAGTATTTAATGTAAAATATTTTTTCTAACCTAAAAGTATAAATACAATAGCTAAGTTGGACATTTCGTGGTTTAGTACAAAAAATAGTTCTTAAAAATTAAATAATAATGTAATAATACATTTTGCATAATAACTGGAATTTCACATTACATCATTTATAATTATTCAAATCCTGTAATAAATACAGTATTTTTTTAAACCTTATACTGCCAAACTGTTTGCTAACCTTTGCATCATAAGGTCTATTTTCGTTTGTATGGCGCTTAAATCTTTATGGTTTTTCACCAATACAGGTGTTAATATTGCCTACTCGATAATGGCAGTAATAGTCTGGAAGATTGGTTAACAAAAATAAAATAGAATAAACTTTACTAACAAGTTTTTGGCGGGATTTTAGTATGTTATGTAATGGATTTTATACTTTATTTATAATCTTGTGTTATTTGACTCTATCTATGCTAATATTATAAAGAGGTAAACTTTGTGACGTGACGTTGTAGGGGGTAATCTCAGGAAGTACTGGTTCGATTTGAAAAATTCTTTCAATGTTATATAGCTCATTTATCGAGGATGGTTATAGGATATATATCATCACGCTAAGACAAATTAGAATGCAGCACCACTGAAGAAATTTTGAAAAATCAGGTTTTTTTTTCAAATTAACTATTCCATGCGAACGAAGTAGCGAGCAGAGGCTAGTATTTTTTGTAAATTTGGTTATAGTTAGTTTATTATGCATAAGTGAAGTGAATGGAAAATAATACCACGGAGCATGAAATTCTGAGATGCCACAAAAACTCCCTGGTAAGTTCTAGCAATGCCACTATCTTGTTGGAACATTAAAATAATCACATGACGTTTGCAATATTATTAACTACACGACAATGACAGTAATAATCTGGAAATTAGTTGGATCGGTTGCCAAAAATAAAGGTAAAAAAAAAACTTTATCAATAAAAAACGTGATTAAGTACATGTAAGATTTTTTTTTTATATATAAACTTGTTTTCGCAAAACGGTCATTTGGAATTGGTAAAAGAAACGGAGAGAGGGCTGATCGCAATTTAATACGATTCAGTACTCACTTCTTTGATGTGTTGCATGAGCGTAATGTTAAGTCACCAAGATTTGTTAGTCCTGATATAAGCTATATACAAGTCGGAGTGAAAGTCGTGGTTATTTCAAAAATATTTAAATGCAGGTAAAAGAGTCCTTGTAATCAAAGCCCGTTGAATGACTTGAGATGAGCAATTACATGCTTGACAAAATTATCGAACGATTTGATTGTAGACTCCTTTTGCATCAAGCCTAATAGATCGAATGGACGTGTACGGAGATTATAGTAGTGCATTTTGTGCCCTAGTCTCTTCGTGCTAAATCTAGGGCAATTTTGAAGCAAGTGTTCAAAATTTTGCACAGACATGTTATCGCAGTAGCAGGTATTGTCGTCAATAATCTTAAAGCGATTAAGGTACGTGACAGATTACGACTACATTCAGAGCGGTCAAAAAGACTGCCGAGGGCTATATGTAACGGGCACAGGTTAAAAGTCTTCGTATGACGTCATAAATGTTTCTTAAACGTCTGTACAGATTAAACAAATAATGAAAGTGAATTTTATGCAATGTAAATACCACGTGAAGGCGTTACAAACAATAGTATGGGAATCGAAGTTTCTCCTCGCGTTTTTTGGTTTTCCGGAACGTTCCATTTCTGAGACGCGGTTATTGGTCGAATGTGTATTATTCTTTCTAATCGTATTATTCAAAAGAAAACCTAATATATCTATATATTAATACGTGAAGCATAATCTTTGTACTCCTTTTTAACATAATTCTGTGAACGTATGAACTTCAAATTTGGCATAGTTAAAGTTTATATGGCGGAGAAGTGCAGAAAGCTGTTTATTTCATACTAGCTGTTACCCGCGGCTTCGCACGCGTTTTTTTAAATAAATTTAAAATTGTGATTACACATCTACTGTAAATTACAATAATATTATTTCAAAAATATTTGTATCACACGCACATCATCTACTGTAACAGGTAACGTGTACATTATGTATGTGAATACTAATAGTGTATCGAATGGGATGGGATTATGATCAGCCACATAACTGGAATTTTAAACTATATATCACCCTCAGTGCTCACACTATATAAGAAAATAATGAAAATATGAAGCTACACATTATTGAACAATAAAACAGCTAATTAGTTACTTATTTGCCCGTAAAAATCCCGTAAAATTCCCGTTCAAATATTACTTGTAGTCCGGTGAAGCTGTTAAGCGTAGTCATTTCTAAGAAAAAAAAACATTCAAATAGGTCCAGTCGTTTCGGAGATTACCCGGAACAAATAAAAAAACAGATATATCGACAGAGTTAAAAATATGTTGATGTTTGTAGCATCACAGATTGTATTCACCAAAAATATTTTATTTTAATATAAATTACACTCACTTTACTTTTATAATACGTAATATATCACAAATAAAAAATTGGCAACAAAACTAATGTAGAATAGAGTTTTTTAAGAGTGTTTGGCGGGATTTCAGTCTGTCATGTAGTGGATTTTATATTTTTTTCATATTGTGTTACATGATTCTATATCGTGTAGAAATTGGTTGCGTATTATATAATATCGTTCGTTTATTTTGCATAAGTGAAATGAATGAAAAATAAAACCACGAAGCATTAATTCTATGGTCTTGAAGATTAAGAAGATAAAAAATTACGTTATATTATGTAGAGGATTCGGCGCTTATACCTTTACATTAACTTGGACATAGAAGAAAACTAACTATATTGACAACTTCAGATTTGGCTGTATGCATTAATACCTTCGACTGTCTTATTGGACGAATATTATTACTACTAAACTTTCTGAATAACAACACAAAATAAACTTAAGAAATGTTTGCTATATAAACGTAACACGTATAATTAAAAATCGAAAACAAAACTAACGTAGAATAAACTTTTTGAATAGGAATACAAAATAAACTATGAAAATATTTTTGATAGAATGTTATCGCGTTACCATGGCAACGCATATAATACTGACATTAATACGCAGCGGAAGCTTCCAAAATAGCCCGATTTTGAGACATTCTTCATTAGTGCTCAGCTCCTTTTGGTTTTAAAGTGATGATATGTAGCCTATAGCCATCCTCGATAAATGAGCTACCTAACACTAAAAGAAACTTTGAAATCGGATCTGTAGTTCTTGAGATCATAGCGTTCAACCAAACAAACAAACAAACTCTTCAGCTTTATATATTAAGTATAGATTAGAAGCACATTAAATTAATTAAAATATGCATTACTCACACTACTGCTTGAATTCTACACAACATATAAACACATGTAAATAAAAATGACATTTTGACAGCCGTTACGTCAATAACCAACTTCAAAAAAGGTTTTGAAGGAGGTTGCTATGCTCTACTGTATGTATTTTTTTACTCTTACGTTCCTATTACCCTTTTTTATCCTACATTCAACAATGCTATTATAATATGTAAATATATTATTATAATATTTATAACACGACTTCCGTTCCATACCTTACATACTCCTTGAATTTAACTGGGCAATTGCAGGTTAATTTTACAATAATATAATAATTTTCACATGAATGACGTTGCATGCCTTATATGGCTTTTGAAATCAATTGGTCTAATTGTAGGTTAATTTTATAATAATATGATATGTAAATTGATAATACATAAATAATTAATTGATAAACAATTTGTCTTTAGTACATTTATGGAACCACTGAAATAATTATTATTCTCTTTGGTTTTATTGGATGTCAAAATTTTTAGGTGATAGGAGTGCTTTTACTTCATTTTGTCATAAAAGTAAAGCAATATACCCAAAGTTAAAGTCAATATTGTAATGTTTATTATTTTTTATGGCGAACTCACTTCAAATAATGATTTAATAAAAAAATGGATCAAATAATATTTTGTATAATCATTTTCTTTTTTTTATCGAACTGACTACGCTATTGACCTGGCAAGGTCTTTACAGCTTCACCGGACTAATTTGTTAATCAAAATAAGGGTTTTGTTCATTAAAGTAATCCATGATTTAGACCTCCGCGGTTACAATGATGCAGTTCAACCTCAAGTCGCAACAAAAATGAATTTATTTTCAAAAGCTAATGGTGGTATTAAAAATATCTTTGTCTTGGCTTCATCATTTGATTGTATTGTGCATCCATTACTTTTCCAAACGATGATACTGGGCATACTACTATTATATCGATATCGATTAACATACATGAAAACTACCTACAATCTAACATATTAACCTCCTTTTTCGAAGTCGGTTAAAAAGTACAGTCATGTTGGATTGACATTCTTATTAGCTATACATATAATAAGAAAGTAAATCTAACGCGCTTGTACTTTTTCGATTTTCGTGAAAAAAAATTTTGCAGATGTCTAAGAATACGCAATATAATACATTTCAATCATTTTTAGAAATGTATGTCTGTCTGTTGGTACGAACACGCATCACGGTTAAATTACTGGGTTGAGAATAAAACCACGTTAAGAAAATCATAAAACACACCTTTGAGAATAACTTAGTCTTGGTTTCATTAAAATCGGTCCACTCTATCAAAAGTTATTGTAATTTTAATGACAACGCGGATTAAGTACGAGAGAAAGGTAAATAAGTAAATCTATCTATCTATCTAATACCTTTAAACGAGCAATTCTTGTATATTTTTATATTTGTATATATTCAGGATCTCGGAAACGGCGTCATCTATTTCCGTGAAACTTAGTATGTAGGTAGTTTCGGGGACGATAAATAAACTCAAAATAAACGAAAATCGATCTAGCTACATTTTATTCATAGAAAACTTTTTAACTGAGATTTCACGCAATGAAAAAATATAGCTAGAATGTGGAGTTATATTTCGCCACCGGTGGCAAAACAAAAATAGTTCAGATAGAAATGGCCTGCTTCAAAATTCCGTCTATCGCCAGTTCAAATCTAAGCGACAGCAAAAGAGATATCTTTTTCTAATATATATATATATGTATTTTTATGTGAAAAAATACTAATTTTGTGAGGCAAAATACATAAAGGTGACTTTGTTCATCGCTATTTTTTTCTACATAAGGGCTCATGCGGATGAAGTCGCGAGTACAGCTAGTATAGAATAAAAGAGAAGATATATTTGTCGATAACAGGTCAGGGCGAGCGGACGGCACGTTGCATATTTCTAGTTACATTGTGATGTCGAATTTTAATCCAGTCGCGCACTAATTAGTTATAATCGGATTGTGAATACAACGCTATGAGTAAATTGGACATAGTAACGATCGGCAGGTTTATTAGGCAGAACAGATTTAAAACGACTATAATCAACCTGCTGCCCTCCGCACCGGGTCTTTGTAATTAGCCCACCCACTTAAACCTCATTTTCAAACATTTTAAATTTTGTGTTGTAAAAAAATTAAGCCGTCACGGGACGGCTGGCAGATGTGAAAGATCGAAATTGTTTTTTGATTACGACAGAAAAGATAAAATATTACAAATTTGTTCCATAAAATAATGACTTCTTATTTACATAAATGTTCATTTTTATTAATTTTTATTAAAGCATTTGCCCGCGACTTCGTTCGCGTAGTAATAGTTACTCGGAGCTAACGCTAATACGCAGCAGAAGCTGTCAAAGAAAACAAAAACTCGATTTTGAAACCTTTTTCATCTGTGCTCCGCTCCTAATTCAATTAGGCACAGGCGTGGTGTGTTTGGCGGCATTTATCAAAGGGTACTAGTGGCACGAGTGTCTAACAAAACAGTTTGAATCTTGTTTTTATACGTATGGGGTTGCAATTTTATTTTTGAATATTTCGATAATAGTGCAAAAATTCGTGTTTTGTGTCGCCACGGTAACAGTAAACGCCACGCCACGGTAAAAATCAGGTTTATCCTCCGCCTATATATGTTTTACTGATGGTGTTAGAGGCACGCTGAAGCTATTACTGGTTTCAGCATGAATGGGTCGGCTCGTTAGGGGTACTACCACCCCTCTCACAGAATGCCAACGTGAAATAACAGTGCTTGCATTGTTGTGTTTCGTTTGCTCAGTGAGAGTGCCGGAAGCCCACCTCCCTCTTTCCTTCTTTCCCATTCCTTCCTCTCCCCCTCTCCCATATACAGGCTGGCAACGACTTCCCTGATGTTGCTAGTGTCAATGGGCTGTGGTGATCACTTATTATCACGTGACCCACCAGTTCGTTTGCCTTCCTTGAATAGCACGCTGAGTAAATTAAATAGATCCCAGTTAACCCTACCGCAATGCGTTCCTTAAGATATAAGGGTTATACCCAGCTTGTTTTATTGGACAACCATTTTTCACTACATTAATAGATTGTTAATTTGAAATTACGTTTTTTTTAATATCTAAATATTTCTAATTTGCAGCCCGCGATTTCTTCTTCTTACCCTTATGCCACCTGAGTAGGGTCGGTACAACATGTTTGTCATGTTGTGGTGTATGATTTGGCATAATTTTTACGGTCGGCCGCTTGCCTGCCATCAACCCTCAATTTGCAGCCCGCGACAAATGAGTGAAATTGTGGTCCGTTTAAAAAAGGTTGAGTACCACTGTCCTAGAGCGTCTGATATAGAATGCTTAGCCCTCAAAATCGGCTCTGTTACTGTAGTCCGGTGAAGCTGTTAAGACCTTACTAGGTCAAAAGCGTAGTCAGATCGAAAAAAAAAATTTTGTTACAACAATCCCCAGCTTTGTATCCCACTCTCAGCATTTAGATGGTCGCACGGTGTCGTAATTCTTAATCAAAACTCCTCTCAGTATAAATTATTGTTTATTAATAGATTATATGTAGGTGGTACAGCCAAGTTTCAGCATGAATGGGTTGGCTCGTCCCCGGTACTACCACCCTCGCACAGAAAACCGACCTGAAGTAACAGTGCTTGATTTTTTTTTCGATTAGAACACCCTTTTGACCTAGCAAGGTCTTCTTAACAGCTTCATAGGACTATCAACAGTGCTTGCATTTTTGCGCTTCGTTCGGCCAGTGAGAGCGCTAGAGGCTCACATTGCCTTTCTTCCTCCCCCCCTTTCCTCTCCACCCTTCCCTGTACCCTCAAACACAGGCTGGCAATGCACTTGCAACTCCCCTGGTGTTGCTAGTGTCTATGGACTGCGGTGATCACTTAACACCAGGTGACCCGCGTGTTCGTTTGTGAAGACAAAAAAAAATGTGTGTTAATAAATTGTGTTTATTATACGTTTTCGACGATAACAGTTCTAGAATAGTTTCTAGAAACATCTAGGAATTACATTTATTAATGTGGGTGCTAAACTGTATTTAAATTCCCGTTTTAAGTTACATTAAACAGGCGAATCCAACACCGGTGAGATCATCCGCATTCTTGATCGTATGGGCGTACTCTGTGGAAATACTCTGATATTATTTTTTTGAAGTGAAAATAATGGAGGGCTTTAAAATTTTGATCCGTAGTCTTTTTGTATAACAAAAATGGTAAACACTGTCGTGGGTAAAATGTTGAAACCAACGGTTTTCGGCCGATCACCTTAGTTATAAGTTACTAGCGGGCCCGGCAAACGTCCCGCCCTGATTATAAAAAAATTCGTGTGGAACTCGGGGACTGCCGCGGTAAAGCTATTGCATAGCATTTTTTATTAACTTATGCAATTATAACTATTTATTTATTTTATTTATGCAGTATTGTTTTTCCTTTTTTTTCTTTTATTAATAAATGTGAAGTTAATATTGTTCAAAATATTTTTATTATCTTACAATACATGTAGGTTATTCAGGAAAACACTTTGTACACAAATTATACGAGTACAGATATTCACTGTTGTACATAGATGATAAATACCTATACACCAGTATACTTTCTCACAAACAACTGATTACGTATTCGTCCGATTTCGGAGCAGCTCGTCTCGATCCGTGCGAGCTTTGTATAGTCGTACCATATATACGTTAAGCGAACGCTCGGCCGAGCTACATGGTAGGCAGAGTGGAGGGTGTTAGGTTTTTTCGTTACGGAATTTTTGGATTAGGTCTCCACGCTCAAGGCCCGCGATAGAAACTATGCAATAGCTTAAAAATCCTTGACAAATTATATACCAAGACCTTCCTCGTGAATCACGTCATCCACTGGTTAAACATGAAAATCCGTTCGGTAGTTTTTAAATTTATCGCTAACAGACACAGACACGGTATGTGTTACTTGTATACAAGCATAATTGAAAATAAAACTATTGTATAATTTAATACATGTAGCACATGCAAGTTTCACTTCCTCCTCGTGTACACACTGATACGCGCACAATTTTTTTTCATACATAACATTTAGGTGAGTAAATTTTCATAGAGTCCAATGAAACAGTCTTTTTATATATACTTGTAGACAGCAATATCGTTTTCGTCATCTTAGAGAGGAAAAAGCATAAGCAACACACCGCTTGTCCCATTTCTCCACGTCGAGAAAACGCACACCACTGAAGGTGTAATGTTATAAATTTTCATTTTTTTTTTATATAAAACTGGTTCTGCTCGCGGATTCGTCCGCGTGTAGTTACTTTGGGACAACGCTAAGACGCAGCGAAAGCTCTTAAAAGAAAAAAAAGTATAATTTTGAAACATTCTTCAAATTTTTGAAATCGGATTTGTTGAGATTAACGCGTTCAACCGAATTAGTTAAATTTTGCTAGGCTTCTCTCGTACTTAACTAGAATCGTCATTCAAATTACAATACTTATAAAAAAAATTAGCCGCCACGGCACCCCTGGCAGATGTGAAACATCGAAATTGTTTTGTACAAGTTATTTGTATAAAACAACAAATTACGACGGGAATCAGCTATGGCATAATGAAAAGATAAACGATTACAAATTCAACTAGACGCAGGCGTGATGTGTTTGGCGGCATTTATCAAAGGGCGCTAGGCGCGTGCCGCGTAACACTATTATAGCGAGTGGCGAACAAAACAGTTTGAATCTTATGGTTATACAGATAGGGTTGTAAAAGTTTTTGAGTATTTCGTTAATAGTCTCCGCCTATAGATGTTTCACATCAATAATCACAAAATTTATGATTTTAATGAAACAAAGACTACGAAGATATGCATTATTTATGAACTTTTATTGATTTGGTTTAATCTCTTCATGTTATATATTTTTACAAAACGTACATAGTTACATTCGTTTTTAATGGATGCATAGAGAGGGGCGTCATTTCCATACGTCACGAACGTTCACATATTGATTTTTTTTTTTCGAAATGTTTACGCTATTGACCCAGCAAGGTCTTAACAGCTTTACCGGACTACTAAGGCGAGCGCTTAAGGCACTCAGCCGATTTTATTTTGGCAACCAGCTCAAGAGTGCACGGCACACCTCGGCTTGGCTGTTGCCTGTTGCATGCAAAATCGCGACCTATCTTAGCTAACCTAGCTAACTATTCATATATGTATGAGTTGTTGAGACGTATGTGTGTACCAAGCATACACGCCTCAACAACTCCTCCATATATTTATTATCGGAAAATTGAGAGTTTTTCAGTTCGATAAGGGAAAAAAGTAAACCCTTCCACTTTCATGTGTAAGCGTGTAGCGTGCACGTGTGTGGAGGTGATCGTGTAGTGTTGTAGCATGTATATTTGTGTGTCACCGTATCGCGCAAGCAACGCACTCAAGGGCTCCCTACCGAGGGATCGAACCTAGGCTTGAGCCGCTGCCGTGTGAGGCCTAATCGGGTGTACACATATTGATCCACCCTATAATAACCTTTAGATATTAAAACCCGCTTGAGATTGTTCTTGAACTCACTATCCGACAAATAGGTAATGTGTTTTGAGACTTCGTTATAAAACCTAACACTATTACCTAGAAAACTGTTTCTGGACTTAATGAGCCTGAAACATGTAATGATAAATTTGTTGCTGTTTCTAGTATTTAAATTATGTTGATCTTTTACTTGATCCAGCATATCTTAAGTTTTTGCGGACATACTTTAAATTATCAACAATATATTGAGAGGGTAGAGTTAAGATACCGAATTCCTAAAACTTAGTCTTTAATGATTTACGAGGCCCCATATTATATACTAGCCCCTACATGCGACTTCGTCCGCGTAGTAATAGTTACTTCGGGCTAACACTAAAACACAGCGGAAGCTCTCAAGAGGAAACGAAATCCCGGTCATGTAACATTTAACATCGGTGCTCCGCTCCTATTAGCCTTAGCGTGATGATAGCTTATAACCTTCCTCGATAAATGAGTTATATAACACTGAAAGAATTATTCAAATCGGACCAGTAGTTCCTGAGATTACCTCCTGACACAAACTCACAAACTTTACCTCTTCATCTTACCGTTCTGCAATACTGGCCATTTCAAATCAAAATACTTTTTGTTTAGCTAAGAATTTTAATTTCAAATTAATTTTATTTAAAAAACTTGGAATTCTTTTTCCAAAAGTAGTCATTTGTTTATTGATTAGTGTTACATTTTCATCGCATTTTAATTTTTTTTATCATGGATACGTTAAAAATTTAAGTAATTATGGAATATGACTACCGTCGTGGCAGCAACGCGACACAAGCGACACGCAACATCAACGACGTTTACGGAACTAACACTACAAACCAACGCACCACCTGTTATTGGTTTGCTCGCTTCCGTTCTGGGAATTTCGACCTGAAAAAAGAACCTCGCGGTCGTCCGAACACTTTGGTCAACAATAACGAATTAAAGACGATTGTGGAAGCCGATGATACACAATCTATGGCTGAATTAGCAGTAGCTTTTGACGTTATCGTCAAAACAATATTGGTTCATTTGCGTCAAATTGGCAAGCTAAAAAAGCTTGAAAAATGGGTGCCCCACGAACTCAATGATCGCTAGCGCAAAGTACGCGTCGAGACGTGCTTTGCACTGCTCAACAGACACACAAATGAAGGAATTTTGAACCGCATTGTTACCTGCGATGAAAAATGGATTCTGTTTGATAATCGCAAGCGCTCAGCAAGTTGGTTGGGTCATGGTTCAGCACCTAAACAATGCCCTAAACTAAAACTTACCCCTAGAAAAGTGATGGTCACTGTTTGGTGGTCTAGCGCCGGTGTGATTCATCACAGCTTCTTACCAAACGTGGTGAGCATTACTGCAGATGTGTACTGTGAAGAACTGAACACAATGATGGAGAAGCTGGCATATCTCCAACCAACATTGTTCAATCGCTCGTCTCCGCTGCTCCTGCACGACAACGCGCGACCTCATACTGCACAGCAGATGTTCTACAAGTTGCAAGAACTGAGGATGGAAGTTCTCCGTTATCCGCCATACTCACCAGACCTTGCGCCTACAGACTACTACTTTTTCCAGAATTTGGGTAACTCCTTGGCGGCAAAAAAATTCAATACCGGAGAGGCAGTACAAAATGCCTTTGAAGAATTTGTTGCCTCCCGTCCAGCTGATTTCTTTAAGAAGGGCATCAATAAACTGCCACTGCGTTGGCAAAGATGCATTGATTGCATGGGTGATTACTTCGATTAATACAAATAAAAAATACATGAAAAAAATTTGTTTAAATTTTTTCATACAAAACGGCAATTTCATAGCTAACGACCTAATATTAAGTAAGTATAGATTGCTCGAACTATATTAAAGGAAATAATACACCGTAAAGTTTATTTGTGATCTTTGTTATTGACATATGGAAATCTATTGAGGATTTTAATTACTATCATATGTATTTGCCATAGAATGTAATGAGGCAGATGTAAACAGGAAAACCGCTAATCATAAGTCAGCTAATAAATAACATAAGTAAATAGTACCTGGACCATCGAGCCTAGCTCGGTTCTTTAAAAACATTCTCAATTAAAATAAAATGTTAGCTTCGCCTCACAAAATTAGCATTTTTATAAAAAAAAATAATAATATAGAAAATGTGTTTCTCTTATTATTATAATAATAAAATTATAAACTAAAGGTTTGCCTCGCAAAATAAGTTTAAAAAAAGAGAGATCTTGGTTTCCAACTGAGGTTAGACGGATTTTCGGAGCAACCGATTTTCGTCTGAGCTATCTTTATTTTGACATCGCCGGCGAAATTTACCTTTATATTCTAGCTATATGTTTTCATTGCCTGAAATCTCAGTAAAAAAAGTTTTCTATGAATGAAATCTAGATAGATTTACCGTCCCCGAAATTACCTACATATTAAATTTCACGGAAATGACGCGGTTTCCAAGATCCTGAATATATAAAAATATACAATAGTCCCTCATTTAAAGGTATTAAGATTTATAGACGGTATTAACTTTAATGTGGTTTTCATATCTATTGGTATTTGGTGCAATTATTATATACATTTTTATAAAGTTTATTAATCAGTCAAAAGTAAGATGATTTGCAAAATATCAATACTAAATACCACGTGTTGACGCGTCGCTAGTTTGACGCAAGCCACGTTAGAGCCTGTCCAGATGAGGCGTTTTGCGCGCGAGTCGACACGCGCGCTACATATTATATCGCGCCCAGATACCGCGCTTTACGCGCGTTTCTACGCAGGGAAGGATTCACTGCCAGTTATAAACATGGACTCGGATACAGCGGGTGTTGTAGCTTGATTTAACGTGCATCCAATTTTACGTGACACAATGACACATAGTATATTTACTACATTATACCCACAGCTCCGAGAACACAGCGAAAGGTTTTTCGACTACTTTCACATGTCACTAACATCTTTCGATGTACTACTAGAGATTATTGAAAAAGATTTGACTTATAATAATCTGACGATTCCATATGGCTACTCTTTTTTCAACTTCGTCAATAAAAAGCTCCGTGTCGAAGTTATCACACTCCATTTCGAACCAAAAGCGTCCACTCACCACCACAGAGTACCTTATATAAATAGAGTTCGCACTCGTTCTTTTTAAACAGCGCCTCTATAATACGAGGCCCGAACTAATATCTGTTGGTTGTCGATATACATATATAGTTATGTATGTACACATAAAGCGGTACTGTGTAAATCGTATACAAGCTATTAATCATTTTTATTTGTATTGAATATATTCATCGAAAGGCAAATCTAAATCCAAGTATTATGTAGGAGTCAATGTTTATAAGTAAGTCCGTAAATAGATAGAATTGTTTGTGGGAGACAAAAAAAATTTAAGGGAGCACTTTCACGTAACAGAAACGTAAAGTGAATAAATATTTGAAAGTTGTCAAATTGAAATGTCAAAAGTAATTGTCGTCCACCATATTTTGTTATCAAACTTGTCAAAAAAATTGCTTAAAGTCCCATCTACATAGCGAACCGATAACCAAAAATAGGCGAGGATTTTCCATACAAATCCGATCCTGAGAAGTGAAAACAGCGTGCTCACCACTGATTCGCGCGTAGTACTGGACGCGGCAATGGGGCCCGAGTATCTCGAAGCGCGCCGCGCTCGCGCGTACGACGCGTGAGTCGAGAGTCTCGCTGGTTGCACGCGTTTTACGCGCGAGTTGGAAAACGCGCCGCCCTATCTGGACGGGATATATGTAGCTCTAGTATATCGGATACGCGCCAGTGTCTACGCGCGAGACGACTCGCGCGTAATACGCCTTATCTGGACAGGCTCTTAGCTAATTACGGCCGGTCGCTTACTAGCATGTCATCACGCGAAATTATACGTATATGTCCTGCCAAAAAATAACCTTCATCACGCCTAAAGAAAATGTCCATTAAAAAAAAATTAGACACTGTAACAAGCCTAACGGTTCGTAATAATGATTCGTAATAGTGACAAAAACTATATGTCACGTTACGTAATACCAACGTAAGAAACTGTCGCTATTTAATCTCATTCCAACGAGGCACGCTGCAGGTGAAAGTTGCCAGTGTTTTTTTTGTGATACTGCATACAAATGGAGACGTGTTAGCTAATGTGATAGATACGGCTATCATTCTTGAAATTCGAATAGGTATTTCTAATTAGCATGTATTCGCGGCCTCGCTCGCATTAATTTAGATATGTCCTAAGGAACAATGTATATTTTGTGGATGAACGGTACTTTATGTACTTTTATGTATGCTTGGTACACATATACGTTTCAACAACTCATACATATATGAATAGTTAGCTAGGTTAGCTAAGATAGGTCGCGATTTTGCATGCAACAAGCAACAGCCAAGCCGAGGTGTGCCGTGCACCCTTGAGCTGGTTGCCAAAATAAAATCGGCTGAGTGCCTTAAGCGCTCGCCTTAGTAGTCCGGTGAAGCTGTTAAGACCTTGCTGGGTCAATAGCGTAGTCATTCGAAAAAAAAAAATCGTCCCCGAAACTACCTACGTACTAAGTTTCACGAAAATAGATGACGCCGTTTCCGAGATCCTTAATAATATGCAGATATAAAAATATACAAGAATTGCTCGTTTAAAGGTATTAATAATAAATTAAAATAAATATTGGCTCTTGTACAATGAGTGTAGTTAGTACAATAGGAGGAAAGGAGAACATGTGAGGAGGTTTCTTTCTTTTGTAGGCACACAATTATACACACGCTACACATAACACCATAAATTCTACATTTTTTTTTTTCGAACTGACTACACTATATTCCTAGCAAGCTTCACTGGACCACCGTGAGGAGGTAAAAAAAACTATTTCATGACTTTTTAAGAGCAAGCACCTTAATTAGGTGTTTTTTTTTCGGCCGCCATAGTATTGGTTTAATGGCGGAGGCCGTGTTGACAAACAGTTGGGCCACACGATACACAATGAACGAAATGCGACCATAGAGTTGTTCCGAAATCGCTGAGACGTTGTTTTTTTGCAAGGCCGTGCGTACACCGTACTGGAAAACTGTGTGAAACTATTGCATTGCGTATGCAGGTTTTAATATTCAGAACATTAAAATCTATACATATAATAAAAATGTAAATGTAGCGTGTCTGTCCTTTTTCGTTTTTTGTGAAATGTGTCTTGGAATCTATACTAATATATAAAGACGAGTTTGGTTGTATGTTTAAACACGCTGATCTCACTAACTACTGGTCCGATTTATCATGACGCTAAGATTAATAGGAGCGGAGCGCCAATGAACTATGTTTCAAAATCGGGTACTTTTGTCCTTTTGAGATCTTTCGCTGCGTGTTAGCGTTAGTCAAAAGTAATTATTCCACACGGACGAAGTCGCGTGCAGAAGCTAATTAATAATAAAATACATTTCAGTCATTTTTAGAAATGTCTGTCTGTCTGTTGAAGACGCATCTACCCTAAAGTACTGCGTTCGCGTTAAAATCTCAATTATAAAGCATATCTTTGAGTAACGTTTAATCTTTTATTCGTTAAAATCGATTTACTTTATCAAAAGTTATTGTAATTTTAACGAGGACGCAATTTAAGTACGAGAGAAAAGTAGATAAGTAAATGGAATTAATATATTCAGATGATTTTATTTGTCACTGTTTATTTACATTCGGTTCCTTGCGGAAGGAGACACGGGCTTAGCTATCCTTACTAATACAATAGAGTTTAAGAGATTGTTTGTTTGAACGCGATAATCTCTCGAATTAGTATCGAATTAGTAGTCCGGTGAAGCTGTTAAGACCTTGCTGGGTCAATAGCGTAGTCATTTCGAAAAAAAAATCTAGAATTACCAGTCAGATGTGTATGTTTTTTAAAAATGAAACTTTCTTTTGGAACTGTTTAAATTGGATTTTTTGAAACGAAAATCTGTAACAAAAAAAGATGGCAATATATGTGTATATAGGTTTTAGACTGTGAGAGAATGAGATAGTATATTCTTAATGTACTCAAAATATATACAAAGAGAGAGAGAGAGAGAGAGACTTTGAAATTTATAGCACATTATTTTCTGTTCGATCGTAGTGACTATCGCATATTCTTAAAAATTATTTATCTTATATACCAAGTGTTACGTTAATCTCTTACAGTATTCTAACAGATGATAGTTCATGGTCATATTGGACATATAAGATAATAATATCAACACAAATACTTAGAAACAACAAAGAGAACCCAAATTAAAGTTCATTCTATGACTTTCAAAATTATAAATACAATCGTAATAAACCGAGATGCGATGACCGGTGCCGAAAGCTGTAAGGGATGACCCGGGGTTAATAACCTTTGATAACAAAACGTACAATAAACCCTTCTGTTCTGTTCATGCCGTTCCCATGTTCACTTTCAAGTGAAAGTGAAGTCACCTGACTGTCATTGACAATGTGATTTAACATAGACGTGTAGAAGATTACATATAATTTTGTCGCGAGGCAGGGCCCTTACGTTTTTCGTGCCCGCACATACGTCGCGTCATCTCGGCAACATCTTTGCTCGAGATCACCCGGGTAGTCACAAAGATGCTGCTATCACCGATTATACACACACATACAGATATTCAGACATGCACTTTTACACAAACTTGTAGAAGGGTTTACTTTTTTTCCCTTATCGAACAGAATCGAGTAGTTTAGTTTGTTTCTTTCCGAATTACATGTTATGTTTTTATATCATGCAATTTTAATTGTATGATCTAAAAATGAATACATGTATAGCTTAGCATAGTTTAGCTAGGTCAGATCGGGTATTTTTCTCGGTAACAGCCCAAGCCGAAGTGTGCCGTGCACCCTTGAGCATGTTACCTAAATAAAATCGGCTGAGTGCCTCAAGCGCTCGCCTTAGTCCGGTGAAGCTGTGAAGGCCTAGTAAGGCCAATAGCGTAGCCAGTTCGAGGAAAAAAAATCATATAATTTTCTAGATAATTAAGTCGAATATTAAACACCTATTTTTTTTTTATGATTTAGAACGAGAATCGAGTACAAGGTATCCTCTATTAATATTGCTACTTTCTAAACATTCAGCCTGTATAAATAAAATGACATATGTCTGCCGTTGTCCGCGCATCACGCAGAATATTGGATAGATTTCGATATATATTTTTAGTTATACACATTTTTCCTAGACATCTGCTCCTTGTCTAAAAATAAGCAGGGTATCTCAATTTATCTAAAAGATATTAAAATTTTAACCACTATTTTTATAAGCACTGCGCATTTAGAGAAGTGTGATTTTATGCCACGGAGAAGTGAGTCAAGCGGTGTGGCGCGCATGCGTAGGTGAGGGGGATAAAAGGATAATATAGCTTACAAATAATTTTTGTAAACAAAGTATATTTTTGTTTTAATTTTTTTACATTGTTTTCTTTGTACAATTCAATATATTCATGGTTTTCTACTATTATTCATAAATACAAGAATGCAAAGATATGTCAACACAAATGTTGATACAATTAAATAAATTCGTCATTCGTTTTTAATTAAACAAATCAGCAGACTATTTTATTAAATATAAAATTAAAAACGTTTTTAATTACATCGCATGTTAATTTTATCGTAGATTTTCATCGTAAACGAATCGTCCAAGCGTCTAGTTAATGAAATATCTCGTGGTCACTCGAGCGTCGCATAACAACGGCTCTCGTCTCGATTCGCGCCTCCGTTTCATTTCTGTTTTAATATACCTATCACTGTTGGGAAGCAAAGGAAACTGTTTTATACAGCCTTATTGTAGTTTCGTTTTTTAATATTCTTTAGTGTTTCAAATTCGCCTGTCCAGTATTGAAATGATGTTTTTTACGTTTTTATTGCACGTACGGTGATGAGATTCTTTGTAATGAGAGATTTGTAAATAATTGAGTATTCATATTATATAAATACTAGCGGGCACGGCGGATGTTATCCCGCCCTGATAATAAAAAACCCTCGTCAAATTATATATCTATTTACCTCATGAATCACTTTATCTACTGGGGAAAGCCGCATGAAAATTCGGTCAGTAGTTTTTGATTTGATCGCGAACAGATAGATAGACAGATGTGGCAGAGTACTTTGGCTTATACTATGTAGTAATTATAATTAATTTTTGTTTCCATTTATAAACTAACTAGCCTCTGCCCGCGACTACGTTCGAAACAAGAGGGAAAAAACCCCGAATTTTAAACATTCTTCATTGGTGCTCCGCTCCTATTGGTCTTAGCGTGATGATATATAGCCTATAACCTTTCTCGATAAATGAGCTATATAACACTGTTTTTTTTTTCAAATTGGACCAGTAGTTCCTAAGATTATTCCCTACAACTTCACATCGTCACAAACATTCCTCTTTATATTATTATTATATAGTATGGATTACATCTTTCCCGCCCATTTTTGGGCGCTTTCTAAATGTCAAGAGTTCAATGGAATCCAAAAAAATATAGCAGTCTAGAACCATCTACGAAGAATGCGGTATTGAGTGGTCATAGTCACACTCTTGCCGCGCTGAGCTCTTATACCTAAAGTGTATTTTGAGATTCATTCGATTCGAAGCAATTTCGATGTTTCACATCTGCAAAGCGTCCTGTGGCGGCTCATTTTTTTATTAATGATAATGATTAATAAAAATATTTTATCGTAGTATGACACATTTACTGCATTTTACTACATCATAAGCCCTGTGCAATCGAATAACAGCTTCCACAGAGAGACATGCAATTGGTAATCATTTGTCGCTGTCATTTTGACCTACAAGGCTTTCCCTCGCTGGACTGTATTGTATAAGTATATAAATATACTCTTTTATCACGTATATTACTCAATATAAATAAAAAAAAGTATGAGTCATCGAGCGTGGGAACGAAATACAATAGGGTTTTGAAAATAACTCACAATAAGTACAATAACTGTGATAAACATAGATGACGCTATACGAAACCGAACTTAGCTAATTCGGTTCTTTCTCCGACGAGCCAAATCAAAATTCGGGTACTGTAAAAGCTTATATAATATAATAATGTAATCTAGACATATCATAAGAATGTAAACCTAACGTGTCTGTACTTTTAGATTTTCATGAAAAAAAAATGTTACAGGTGTCTTGTCGTGTGTGTTTTTTTCTGTGAACACGCATCACTTCTAAAGTACTACGTTCACGATAAAGCCTCACAAGGAAATCATAAAGCATATCTTCGAGTAACATTTAGTCTTGTCTTCATTAAAATCGGTTCAGCCTATCAGAAGTTATTGTAATTATAATGACGACGTGACTTAAGTACGAGAAAAAAGTAGTCACTGTTTTTGATGTGAAACATCTATAGGCGGAGGGTAAACCTGATTATTGTTTTTTTTTTTTTTTGTTTTTATTATTGTAGCACGGCAAAGTGACTGCACTATGCCTGATGGCAAGCACAGTACAATCCAAAAATAATAGCGACCACCGATTGACACACTGTCCATCGCCGGTTGCCACTATCATGCCGGCCTGTAATAAGCTGGATATGCGAATCACTATTACAGGCTTTTTCGCCATTTACATGGTGGTTGCGACCCAGTCGGGCTGTAAAACCCTACCACCCCGACGACGCTAAACACGAACATTGCACTATTAACAAAATACTCAAAAACATTTGCAACCGTATTTGTATAAACATAAGATTCAAATTGTTTTGCCGGCCACTCGGTATACTAGTGTTACGTGGCGTGCGCCGACGACGTAGCGACCTTTGATAAACGTTTTTTTTTCTCGAACTGACTACGCTATTGATTTAGCAAGGTCTTAACAGCTTCACCGGACTACTAAGGCGAGCGCTTAAGACACTCAGCCGATTTTATTTCAACACGCACGGCACACCTCGGCTTGGCTGTTGCCTGTTGCATGCAAAATCGCGACCTATCTTAGCTAAACTAGCTAACTATTCATATATATCGCGCAAGCAATTGAGCCGCTGCCGTGGGAGGCTTAATCAGGTGTGCGGGAGCGAAATTTACCCCCAGACCACTGCGGTGTTATCTGTGGTTACGCGGGCGTGGGCTTTGATAAATGCTGCGAAAAAAAAAACCGCGCCTACGCCTAATTGAATTTTTGTATTTTATATTTAATAAATATGAATGTTTATGCAATAAAATAAATAAACAGACATTATTTTATGGAACAAATTTGTAATGCTTTATTTTTTCATTATTCCATAGCTGATGCATGTCGTAATTCGCTCTTTTAAGTTATAAAAAAACAATTTCGATATTTCACATCTGCCAGGCGTCCCGTGACGCCAGAATTTCTATATTAAAAGCCACGCGGACGGAGTCGTGGGCACAACTATTGTAATAATATAATATAAGTCAATGTAAATCGATATATTGTTTATAGCATCTCTTTAGTGAGTGATAGTTCGTTGAAACTGTTGTCAGATCGCTCCACAGTCTGTTTATTCGAGTAATCGTCTTACGGTTCATTGGCATTTTGCTTGCAATCTTTATTGCGCGTACGCAGTGCCGCTTCGTATTGGTCAATTCGTACTTTGTACGCGACCTCTAACTTTTATATACCCTTTAAGTTTTAGACATCTTTGCTGGAAGTGTTCCTCCGTTAGGTTTTAAATAAAATTTATCGTTTCATTTGGTCCTTGAACCGGCGCTTATGTACTCTGTCTGTCATGTATTCTTTTATTTGAAGTGAAACTTCTAATTCGATTTCCAACAAGGTTGCGTTAAACGTTTAACGCTACCATAGAGGGGGTATGAAAGCATTGTTGCGGTAAACGTTCAACGCTAGAAACATTACGATTTCAATAAAAATAAATTTTCTACCCTTATTATTTTCATTTCCACATTACGGAGTTTCGCTTTTTCCGCGCGGAGGGACTCCATGCACTATTTTTTTCCACTATCTTTTACTCGTAGTTTTGCCCGTGTTAGCGTGTATATTAAAAGTTAAATACAGTTATATTATTCGCTAATAGTATTACATATTGTAATTTGTAGATGATAGAATTTTTAAAATCGGCCGAGTACTATTTAAATTTAACAAAAATTAAAATAAAAACAAAAATTAAATAATTTCTCTGCATAATAATACACACTGTATGTTTATAATCTTTGTTATTTGACTAAGTATTATCTATTCTTGGTAGCTTCTTTAATAGTATTCCACGTTTATTGTGCAAAAGTGGATGAGACCGAACAACACGGAGCGTCAATTCTGAGATGTCACTAGAACTCTCTAGAAAGTTCTATCAAATGTAACTGCGATTTTGTTAGAACAGTGACGTCATAATAGGACAATTTGTAATAACGGTGCTAAAATAGAACGAGGAAGACAGAGAATATAAAGGCTACAGGGTGTGTCGAAAGAAATATAACATACAAAAATATTGTACCCTTTTCGTGGAATTGTCTAAAAGAACATAATACAGGAGTTTAATTGTACAAGATCTGTGTAAACAAAAATACGATTGTTACAATAAACAATTAAACATAATTGTGATATTTACGGCCATATTATGTTAGCGACTGTGCTTGTACTGTTCGAACTGGGCTAAACCGGTTTGGGTTCAAACGCGCGATAATACTTTGGTAATTCTGCTGTGCATCAGGCATGTGCATGCGTTTATAATTGACTATAAACATATCACGACTTCTCTCGTTTTAATTAGATATAGAAATAATCTATATTTCTGTACTATATTTAAATTGTATACTGTACTTAGATATCTATACATATAATAAAAATGAAGTGTGTGTATGTAACAGCGAAATAAAAAAAAATTACTGATTGGGTATGAACGTATACAGGCTACTGATAACAAAAATGCAATTTTTAAAATTTTTGTCGGTCTGTCTGTCTGTTTGTTCCGGGTAATCTCCGAAACGGCTGGACCGATTTGATGGGAATTTCACTAGCAGATAGCTGAAAGTACTGCGGGTGACATAGGCTACTCTAAATTAGACTAAGTTTTAACCGCGGCTTCTTCAGCAATGGTATCTCCAAAACGGATAGACCGATTTTCACAGAACTATCACCAGTATATAACGGATACCATAACGAGTAATTTAGTATATTTTAATTTAGACTAGCTGTTTACCGTGGCTTTGCTTGCAGTACTATCTCCAAAACGGTTTGACCG
The DNA here is from genome assembly GCA_014332785.1 of Antheraea mylitta. Classification (NCBI taxonomy): domain Eukaryota; kingdom Metazoa; phylum Arthropoda; class Insecta; order Lepidoptera; family Saturniidae; genus Antheraea; species Antheraea mylitta. The sequence goes on along the minus strand of JACEII010000157.1, from coordinate 634,978 downwards.
ATCTTCACGAAACTTTGATTGGCAAATAGCTGACCTTATAAAAAGTAATTCAAGCTATTTTAATTTAGACTAGCTCTTCGCCGTAGCTTCGCCCGCAGATCTATCTTCAAAACGGTTAGATCAACTTTCACTGGACTTTCACTGGTAGACAGCGAACCTTACAAAAAGTGATTGAGGTTATTCTATTTTAGACTAGCTGTTATCCGCGAGTTTTTCTGTATGAAATTTAGCAAGATTTCAACTAATTCTTTATTTTTAATTTGAGACATAATTATCAACTTATTGATTAAAATTCGTCATTAAATTTATTAGTAATTTTGAAGATCGACGAGATCTTCCTAATAAGTGCTTAGACCATACACGTATTACGTAAAGTGTTCCATAATACAATTCCTTGCGGAACAGACAAGCGTTTATTTTTTTAAAGTCACAAAATCTTTATTACAATAGAAATGTATATTAAACGTAATGTAAATGTAAATTTTTATAATAATACTTTAAGTAATTGTTTCATTAGTTTCTTATACAGTGTAAGTGAGTACTGAGGTAGTTATATAGTGGGGTAAGGTTCCAAATATGCTGCTAATGACAAACCACGTTTGGCACACTGTTAGTATTTATCTAATACCTTTAAACGAGCAATACTTGTATATTTTTATATTTGTATATATTCAGGATCTCGGAAACGGTGTCATCTATTTCCGTGAAACTTAGTATGTAGGTAGTTTCAGGGACGAGAAATCGATCTAGCTAGATTTTATTCATAGAAAACTTTTTTATGTGAGTTTTCAGACAATGAAAAAATATAGCTAGAATATAAAGGTAAAGTTAGCCACCGCTGTCAAAACAAAAATAGCTCACATGGAAATCGGTTGATTTGAAAATTCGTGTAACTCCAATTCGAATCCGAGTGACAGCATAAGTGATATACTTTTTTATATTTTTATTTTTGTAAAAAATGTTAATTTTATAAGGCAAACCTAACAGTTTATTTTCATTTAAACATGTTCTTTACAGGACCGAGCTAGGCTCGGTCGCCCAGGTACTATATCTAATGTACCCATTACATATTACTGTAATCGGTGTGCGTTTCGTACTTACAATTGTTTTAAGAGTATTTCTAAGATTGTACATAGTCTCACTATTTTATAACTCTTTAATACAGCTTTAAAAAACGCGTGCGCTGCGTTTACAGCCAGTATTATATAAAAATGAATCGCTGAATGTGTTGCTAAGCGCAAATCTCGAGAACAGCTGAACCGATTTCGCAAATTCTTTTTTTGTTGTGTTTGATATTTTCAGGAGAACGTTCTTATGCAAAAAAAAAACATATATTTTAATATACTTTAGGCGGAATGAAGTTCTCGGGCAGTGCTAGTTTACAATGAAGCTGAAGAGTTTGTTTACATGAACGCTTTAATCTCAGGAACTACTGGTCCGATTTGAAAAATTCTTTCAGTGTTAGATAGGTCATTTGTCGAGGAATGCCAATAAGCAATGAAGAATATTTCAAAATCGCTTTTTTTTTGTGCTTTGAGAACTTCCGCTTCGTGGCCGCGTTACTCCCAAATAACTATTCCACGTGGACGAAATCGCGTCAAAAGCTAAATTAATCACAATAATACTAAAAGGATATTTCTTTTGCCATTGTATTTGTAATCTTTTCTATTCTAATAGTATAAAGAGGTTTTTTTTTATCGAAGCACGCTAAAGTGACTGCACTATGCCTGATGGTAAGCAGAGTACAATCCAAAAACTGGCGACCACCGAGAGACAGATTATCCATCGCCGGTCGCCGCTGTCATGCCGGCCATAACGACGAAAGTCACCCGGTACTGGATATGCACAGGCTGATCCCGAAACGCGACGCGCAGAAGCGAGCCACTATAACAGGCTTTTTCGCCATATGCATGGTGGTTGCGACCCAGTCGGGCTGTAAAACCCTACCACCCCGCTTTCGCCATTGCCTCGTTCGTTGATCAGCAGGGTGCACCACGTGCAGGTGAGGTTGGCTTGGGTGTCTCAAGTTTTAAGATGTTACTCGACACCCCTTACACCCCAATAGTTTGTGATGTTGTGGCGTTGTAGGGGGTAATCTCAGGAACTACTGGTCCAATTTGAAAAATGCTCTCAATGTTATATAGCTCAATTTTGGAGGTAAGTTATACGATGTATATCAACACGCAATGATGAATAAAAAGGTTGTTTTCTTCCATAGTCAATTCATTAGTTTCTGCTGGGAGGAGGGGATTAATTTGTTAGTTAAGGGGTTCGCTGTCATCTGGAAACTTTTACAGTAATTACTACCGTAAGTTACACTTAGAAGAGAGACATAAATATGAGCATGGACTTTCGCATCGGCAATTTTAAGATATACAATTCAGTAATACATTATTTCATTGTACCCCATAAGGTTTACGCAGCGTTACCAACGTAAGCGGCCGGAACTTATTATATACGACTTGATTAAAATACTTTGAATTTTCTCTTATTTACATAAATATAATATGCATGTATTGTACGTATAGGTGTTCCGGAAGATAGTCTAATAATTTTAGTGAAAATAGTAATCAAATCTGTACCGTAGTTTAGAAGAACTAATGAACATACAGACAGGCATGAGAAACAACTTTGAATTATATTATTTTGATAATCAGAAACTTGTACCTAAATGTTATGAGTAATGTTGTTAATACATCAATAATCTATATTAATGCTAATCTTATAAAGAGGTAAAGTTTGTAAGTTTGTGATGTTGTAGGGGGTAATCTCAGGACCTACTGGTCCGATTTGAAAAATTCTTTCATTGTTATATGGCTTATTTATCGAGGATGGTTATGGGTTATATCATTACGCTAGGTCCAGTAGGAGCGGAGCACCAATGAAAAATGTTTAAAAATCGTTTTTTTTTTCTCCTTTTGAGAGCTTCCGCTGCGTTATTAAACTATTCCACGCGAACAAAGTCGCAGGCATAGACTAGACTATACATAAAATAAGAAAGTAAATTTAACGTATCTGTACTTTTTAAATAATTTAAAAAAATATATATTATAACCGTTTAGGAATAAATAATAAAATACATTTCAATCATTTTTAGAAATGTCTGTCTGTCTGTTTGTTTGAACACGCATCCCTACTAAACTACTGCGTTCATAATGAAACTTCATAAAAAATATCATAAAGCATTTCTTCGAATAACAATGAGAATTTGGTCTTTTTCATTAAAATGGGTTCGGTCTATCAAAAAGTTATTGTAATTTTAATGACGACGCGACTTATGTAAGAGAGAAAATTAGTTAAGTAATTCAACTTAATACATTCAGATGATCGGCTGAGTGCCTTCAATGCAAGCACTGTTACTTCACGTCGGTTTTCTGTGTGCCGGGTGGTGCTACCCCGGACGAGCCGACCCATTCATGCTGAAACCATTAATAGCTTCAGCGTGACGCTACTACCTACTTTAATCATCTAAAGTCGCTGGTAAACCTGATTATTGGCGTGGCGACGACGCGACGATGGCATGCGCAAAGGACTGTGCGTAATCTCTCTTACCGCACTGAGTTCGCATACCTATAGTGTAATTTAGAAATTCGAGAATTTGAATTTCGTTCGATTCGAACAATTTAGATGTTTCACATCTGCGAGGCGTCCGTGACGGCTCAATTTTTTTTTTATTATCAAAGCATAGATTTTTAAAAGATAATCCAATTATAATTTACGTAATTTGGAACGTAATTTTAAACGCGTGGTGACGTGCTTACATAAATCAGTAGCTGACATTGACTTACATAAATATTAAATAGCATTTATAGAATGCAAATTATTTATTAAAGGAGACTCGTGAAACACAGGTTATTCGCTGATTTGATACACTACGCTACTTAGTTTACCCTAACTAGACAAATGAGAAAATGAATATGTTTCTTTGTTACGCTTAATCTTTAACAAAAACGATTTTGAAACATTCTTCATTGCTGCTCCGCTCTTACTGAGCTTCCTCAACAAATGAGCTATCTAACACTGAAATTTCAAATCAGACCGGTAGTTGCTGAGATTAACGTGTTCAACCGAGCAAACAAAGCCAGCTTTATAATATTAGTATGGTAGTAATCTATCTCTTTTCTCGTAATTATCCGATACGAAATATATATAAGAGTTGTTGAGGTATGTATGCTTGGTACACATATATTTTTCAACAACTCATATATGTATGAATAGTTAGTGTTCGAGATATATATTCAATATGTTTTAGTTTCTCATTAAGAGATGGCGCCACAGTATTATTAGCTCGCGCTTGCATATGGTAGCTGTCTTTTAATGGCATACGGCTGTCGATCGGACAAATTCAATTAGCCAGGTGCCCCCAAATATACAATTGTCCTCTTATCTAAAGTCGTTGTCTTTGTCGTTTCGTTCATTGTGGTCGTTTTAGTCGACAAAATTTCCGTAAACAGTTAGCTTAGGTAAGCTCACGATAGGTTGCGAATTGCACATATCAGGCAACAGCCCAAGCCGAGTTGTGCCGTGCACCCTTAAGCTAGCTGTCAAATAAAATCGGCTGAGTGCCCTAAGCGCTCGCTTTAGTAATCCGGTGAAGCTGTTAAGACCTTGCTGTGTCAACAGCGCAGTAAAAAAAAATCTTTTCTCGTATTTAACTCGAGTCGTCGTTCAAATTACAATAACTGTTGATAGAGTGGACCGATTTTAATGAAACCAAGAGTAGTCCGGTGAAGCTGTTAAGACCTTGCTGGGTCTATAGCGTAGTCATTTAGAAAAAAAAAAATGAAACCAAGACTAAATGTTACACGAGGATATAAAATACTTTATGATTTTCTAGGTGTGGTTTTATTAAGGTAGCACTTTGGCATCGATACGTGTTCACACATTCACCCGATTAGGCCTCCCACTGCAGCGGCTCAAGCCTAGTTTCGATCTCTCGGTAGGGAGCCCTTGAGTGCGTTGCTTGCGCGAAACCATTCACCGAGAGTATGAACGGCTTTTTCGATGCGCTTCCTAAGAAAGTCCGACCGCCAGCCGGAAGTGTAAATAACGGTATCGTCAGCGTAACAACCTACCTCGACCCCCCGAGACCGAGGTAGGTCACTGATGAACAGATTGAAGAGCGTGGGCGCGAGTATGGAGCCCTGTGGCACACCTGAGCGTATCGGGTGGGGAAAAATAGCTCGAATAGAAAACGTCTGCTTCGAAAATCCGCCTAACCCTTGTTCGAATCCGAGTGACAGAAAAAGAGATTTTTTTTAATATATATCTTATCTTATTTCATAAAAAATGCTAATTTTGTGAGGCAAATGTGACAGTTTATTTTAATTTACAAAATGTTTTTTTTTTTAAAGAACCAATCAAGTCTCCGTCATCCAGGTACTTCTCATTATATGTATACATAGTTCGGTTATTGTGCACAAGTGAAGTGGATGAGAAATAATACTAAGGAGCGTGAATTCTGAGATGCTACAAAAACTGCCTAGAAACTTCTAACAAGGGAGCCACCATTTTGTTAAAATAAGACACTTCTAATATTATTATATCTACGCGATAATGGAAGGATAATTAGGAAAATTGGTTGCTATAAAAAAAAAAGTGTAAGTCGGTCTGTTTATTACTAAGCTATGCAGGTACTATTTAAAATAAATAATAATTCTTTATGGTCGTAGCACGCAACGCACGGAACTCGGGGTGTTATTGACCTCTAAATGTCATTGTTTTTCCGCCAAACACTTTAATGTGGGTACACTCATATGAAGAAGTCGTATCTGCGTCGTAGAATATGTGTGTGGGATACACTGATATGTTAAAACTCCAGGTACAGTCCCGAATAAAAGTAACGCTCAAAACCGTTCCAAAAACTTACCGATATACCTGATTATTCATAGTTATATTGTAAACTTATGTTTTTACAAATTCAATCTTACGCGAATTCGTTACAGTTGTTTTTGCAAAGCAGTGTACAGAAAGTCCAAAGACACGAGTGAGACGCGAGACTATTTAAAATGAGCGCACAATTCTCGATAGTGCGCTCATTTTATGCAGACGGTTTTGAGACATATTTGTATCTTGGGTTTTATATGTCAATGGTGGGATAGTTTTAACCCTGGTAATGTAATATACGATCGTTCAAACAATCAGTCGGCTGAGTGTTTTAAGTGCTCGCCTTAGTTGTTCGGTGAAACTGTTAAGACCTTGCTAGGTCAATAGCGTAGTCAGTTCGAGAAAAAAAATGTTCAAATATTTTTTTTTGATAGTGTATCACAGTAAAGATATTATTATATGTTAAAATCTATTAATTCCTTTACACTAAAACTTACGTCGAATAAACAAACATATGTAGTCTTGACAAGTATGCCCTAAATCCAGCAATTGTTTAAAATAAATACCATATAAAAAAAAAAGCCGAGACAGTTATAAGGACTGCCGTTAGAAGTGAAAACTAGAAACACTCGAATAACTTTTTTTTTGAATTGGTGAATCAATTATATTATGAATTAAGTTAATTTAAAAAAAAAATCGTCGTTTCTATCAGACTGTACCAACAGTTAACGAGCTGACGGGACCGGTTTCCATGCAGGCGACCTTCCACACTATTCACACAAAACGGTTCTTTCAAATGGTATTCAATGTGTTAGTTTTACATTTCAGCAAAGCTAATCTCCGTTTACTTGAATATATGTTTTGTATCCGTCCATTCCTAGGTCAAACAAATTGTTTTTTTTTTTTTATATCAAAGGCGGCAAACGAACAGGTGGGACAAGTGATGTTAAGTGATCACCACCGTCCATAAACACTAGCGTCACAAGTGCGTTGCCTGCCTGTATATGGGAAAGGGGGGGGGGGAAGGAAAGGTAAAGGATGGAAGCGAAAGGGTGGTCGGCCTCCGGCGCTCTCACTGACCGAACGAAACACAACAATGCAAGCACTGTTATTTCACGTCGGTATTCTGTGAGAAGGGTGGTACTACCCCGGACGAGCCGACCCATTCATGCTGAAACCAGTAATAGCTTCAACGTGGCTCTACCATCTTTTTATTCTGACTGGAATTCTCAATAAAAAAAGTTACTGATGCCCGGTGTCTGAGATACTCGATTAAACGACCAATAGTTATTGAGTCAACAAAGTTATCCGTAAGATAATCTGTCATTTTGCTCTTTGAGTTTTACTCACGACATGTATGATTCTGACATTGTATGATTGTGTGTTCAGAAACGCAATTTATAAATATAAATGTATAATACGTATTAAATACTCGCTTTAAAAAAAGTTTCGTACTAAATTCACCGCGCTCGCCCGATGCAAGTTCGCGTTATCCTTTTTTCGCAAGAGTAACCTAACCAAACCAAAGCGAGACAAAAGAGCAAGATGGCGAACATTCAGCGAGCGCGGTGCATTTGAAACGTAACCATTCGTAGTAATATAAAGTAATACGTATTTAACTTTTTTGTGAAAACATCAATAGAGTATTTAAAAAAATGACAACGGCGCCAACGACCCAGCAAATAAAATACAACTGCATATGTTATTGACGTTCATCTATTGAATCCAGGTAACAATACTTCGTTTGTAAAAAGACCTAAATTAGCATGTCGTGACTCGCTGTCACGATTCTCTTGTTTCGAATGTATATATAGCTTTAACAAAATGTTAGAGTACTGGGCAAAGCGCTCATCTTGTGTTATGGTACGGGGTTATCGCCACTGTATTCAAACGTATTACTAACTACTTACTAACTTATGCCCGCCACTTCGTCCGCAGGGAATAGTTACTTTTGGCAAACTTGAAAGAGCGGAAGCTTGAAAAGGATAAAAGAACCCGATTTTGAAACATTGTTCATAGGTGCTCCGTTCCTATTAGTCTTAGCGTGATGATAAATAGACTATAGCCTTCGTCGATAAATGATCTAACGAAAAAACTGAGAAAGTTTTTCAAATAGAACCAGAAGCCGAAATCGTGAGATTAGCCCGTTCGACAAACAATCAAACCCCCCAGTTTTATAATATTAGTATAAATTTTACGCATTGAGAAGTTTATAAGTCTATTTCGTCCGCTAGATGGCGGTATTATAAACATTTTGAATAACGTTTCGATAATTTTGCTGAGTAAATTTATACCAATTAAAATAAGTTTTCTCAAAATGTATGTGTATATAAACGCATATAGTTCTGTCTATACGTCTATTTGTACGTATATTTTTAAGTTAATGTTTTCTTGTCTCATATGTTGCCTTTTGTCTGACACTATCGTGAAGGCTTCTGACATGGTATTATCTACATGTACAAAAGTACGTGTCGTTTCAATGAATTTATGAATTCAATTATATTTACAATTTAGTTAGCTAAATGGAGACTGGAAACATACATAATATATCTACAGACAATGAAATATGGTAAACTAAGTCAGGCTGCCATTAGAAGCGGTCTTCGCCGAATGTTTATCCAGACGGCAAGAAACCCTGAGTTTCCGGTTGACACAGGTGCTCTCGGAACACGATTTTTTCGGGGTGCCACCACTGTGACTGTTGAAAACGATACCGCGCATCACACGCTAGCAGAGTGGCGGCAGAGCCTTCCGCCTGGAACGTGTTACGCCGCAAGATCATCGCCATTGACCTAAATCTTTCGCTTTCCCTTGTCGTTCGCAAGATGGTCAAGAGTGAGGGCGAGTGGAACTCTGTCGTTTAGGTACTGCAAGGAGGTCATACTCGCGAAGCAGGTGGCGGGGAGAGGGAGAGGGAGCAAGCCGCTCAGCTCCTATCCCACGGTCGACGAACACGGCGGCGACGGGTCAGAGATGACTTGAGGCCGCCGTAAAAAGAGGCTGTGGGCGATGGACACATTGCACAGCCTCCTGTGGTGGAGCTGCATCGTGCTGTGCGACTCTCACAGTTCGTCAGGGAAGGTACAAGACCCGCCCTCCCCTGAGGATTCTTCTGTAACCCTTCAGATCGCAGGCCTCTTATGAGGAGCTGACTCCTGCCGGGGAGCAGGCACAGTGCTAGTCTCTTCAGTGTGAGAGGTGTAAGGAGGGACCATGGGGTTTTAGTCCGTGCAAGTCGGCCATAATCCATCTTTAGCTGACCAACTAGGATGGGCATTCGTAGGAATTTTCCCATTGGTAAAAAAAATCTGGCATTAAAATAAGCAACTATGCAATGGTTAAAACGCTGGCTTACTTTTCAATTCGCAGTCACGTCGAATCGACGCTGTGTCCCAACCAGCTTAAGGTTGCCGTCTTAATTTCTTGCTTGTTTATTTTTTTGCTCCAATTGATCACGGACTAGCCGGTGAAATTAATTAAGTGAATAAATTAAATCGCGGTTAAACAGACAAGTGAAATTTGTGGTCGGCGGCCGTGACGCGCGCTACGAAAATGTATCAAATGTAATTCGTTACGGTAATGACATTGAAATGAGATGGTCCGCTGATTTCTTTCGTCACCTGACGAGCAGTAGGGTTGCCAGATGTGATTAATTTTTATTCTTCTATTTTATTTTTGGCAACCAGTTTTCTGGTAGACTATTACAGCCATTATCAAGTGAGTGACGATATTACAAATTTCTTGATATAATTTCAATGAACTAACAAGATGGTGGCCGTCTTATTAGAACTTTCTAGGGAGTTTTTGTGAATAGTCAGAATCGATGCTTCGTGGTAGGGGGAGATGGGGTACATTGATACATGGGGCACATAGATACAGTC
>JACEII010000157.1:565469-595271 GCA_014332785.1 Antheraea mylitta | reverse complement strand
TGTGTGTGTGTGTGTGTACTTATGTACACGCGTTAGAAGTTATACTTCTTTTTTTTATCGAAGCACGACATAGTGACTGCATTATGCCTGATGTTAGTACAATCCAAAAACATCGGCAACCATCGAGAGACAGATTATCCATCGTCGGTCGTCGCTGTCATGCAGACCATAATGACGAAAGTCACCTGGTACTGGATATGCACAGGCTGATCCCGAAACGCGACGCGCTGATGCGAGTCGCTATGACGGGCTTTTTCGCCATATGCATGGTGGTTGCGACCCAGTCGGGCTGTAAAACCCTACCACCCCGCTTTCGCCATTGCCTCGTTCGTTATTCAGCAGGGTGCACCACGTGCAGGTGAGGTTGGCTTGGGTGTCTTAAGTCTTATGATGTTACTCGACACCCCTTACACCTCTTTGGCGTAACAAGATAAAAAAATTGTCAAAAAAATTATCTTTCGCCTTATTTCTAAAAACGACACTAACAATAGAAAAAAGCTATTTAATACATTGAAAGTTTTAATACAAAGAAACAAAATGTTGACTATAGCTAACTTCAGGGTGTCGGTTTTTCGTGAAGGTGTGCGCGCATCGTAATAACTTCAAGGTGTCGGGTTTTCGTGACGGTGTGCACGCGCATCGTAAAAATGTACTTTCATCATTTTCCCCTAACACGCCAAAAGGAGTATAACTTCAATTATAGTTAAAATACTTTATACTCGGCTTTATAACAATTTCTTCGAAGAGGAATGTTTGTAAATATATACAATAATATTGTGTTACAAAATCATATTTATCTATCTCTTATATTTTCTTGATAATAATAATAATAATAAAAACTTTTTATTGCACACACTTTAGAGATATACAAAGTTATACATTCAATTACAATATGTGTACAGTTAGGCGGCCTTATCGCTTAGAGCGATCTCTTCCAGGCAACCCTAGGGAGACATTCAATCTTTTAAAATACCAGGTGGCAATATAAATACACACAGACTTACAAGAAAATAATAAACAATAAAAATATATAGAAAATGTAAGAAAAAAAAGAAGAAGAAAAATAGAAATAACGCAACAAAACAGTTCAACTAGGACAGCGAGAGATAATGTCGGTGGAGATATTTCTTAAATGTTGTCACAGATCTTGCCTGCCTAATAACGCAAGGAAGTGCATTCCATAGACGTACAGCTTGAACTGCAAATGATCTATTATCAAATTTAGTATGAGAGATTGGGAATTTGAGTATACTTTGAGAACATAGACGGTGTGATGGGGAATCTCTGAAACCTAACATCTCGAATTTATATTTTAGGTAGGGAGGGGAATTGGGATTATGAAGGACGTTATACAGGAGAGACAGGATGTGGCTGTTTCGTCGGTACCGAATAGGTAGCCATTTAAGCTTTAACCGGTATTCAGACACATGTTCAAATTTCTTAAGTCCATAGATAAAGCGAATGCATGTATTCTGTAGCCGCTCCAATTTATTAATTAATTCCTCATTAGCGTCCAGGTAGCAGACATCAGCATAATCAAGGATAGGCAAAAGTAATGATCATAGTTTCTAGAATTCATATAAATATTAGTCGTTTAGTCTTGGGTGTATTTACTTACTTTTAATTGACATAAAATAGAACGTTTTTGATTCTTTAGTAATTTTATTTTAAAGTTTATTATCCCCCAGCTCTTCGTCATTTATACACTGTCTAATACGAATATAATTAACACAATAATATTAGAAGTGTCTTGCGGTAATTTCAATGTTCTAACAAAATGGCGGCTCCCCTTCCATACAGTTTTTGTGGTATTTCAGAATCCATGTTCCGTGGTGTTATTTCCTATCCACTTGTGCACAATAATCGAGATGACAGGCTGAGATCTCGCCAAAACTCCGAATATCTTCTTTAGAATAACTTGATTAGTGTTTGTTTTTTTTTTATGTCATAGCAAACGAACATGTGGGTCACTTGATGTTAAGTGATACCACCGTCCATAGACACTTGCATCAGATTGACACACCGGGGAGTCGCAATTGCGTTGCCAGCCTGTGTTGGGGAAGGGGGAGATGGGAGGAAGGGATGAGGAGAAAGGAAAGGTGAGGGGAGGTGGGTCTACAGCGCTCTCACTGACCGAATGACACGCAACAATGCAAGCACTGTTACTTCACGTCGGTGTTTCTGTGAGAGGGTGGTACAACTTCGGGCGAGCCGACCCATTCATGCTGAAACCAGTTATAATATCAGCGTGGCTCTACCACCAACCGTACTATATACTATACTTTGCCTTGATGTGGGTCAAGCGGATGCGTATGAGTAGGACAATGTAGTCAAAGTCGCGTGTATCAGCTAGTTTTTAAACATTATAATACTTCTTCGCAGCTTTCATATATTCTTCTCTATTCTTACTCGCCAACTTCATTATCCTCTTAACGTAAGGATCCCTCTTTAACGAGTCCCTAATCTTTGTCTCATCAAAAATTGTCATGATTGTCGATGATTTTACGGTTTTCTTTGTCTCTGGTGTGTTTGTCGTTTCCTTATTGTCTAATTTGATGATGGGAGCTCTATTCTTCCTATCCAGCTCTGCGAGTAAATTATCAAAATCGCCTGTATTTCTCAAAAAGTTACCAGATTCTATATTATCTATGAGTTTTATCATTAACTCAGCCTGTTTGGTTAAAACTTTGAACATTTCGTTGTGCTCCGGTAAAAATACCATGTTATTGTCCGCCTGTCTCAAGTTATTTATGTACTCCACGTTTAAATAAGTTTTATTTGAATATGGAATACTTTTATCCATAATATTTGAATTTGGAATGAAATTAATTGCTTCAGAATTTCGAATTCCGTTCTCAAAGGGATAAGCGTTTTCATTGGAAACATTGTTATTTGAATATGGAATTGTAAAGTGTGTTTTCTTTCTGATCATTGTGTATTCATCTAACCTCTCTTTTAGTTCATTATTATCTAACCTTTTTTGTAGAGATGGGATGATGTTTTCAGCCAGATTTACGTTATTGTTCGTTGTTTGGTAAAAAAATAACGATTCCGCTTGTACGGGCAATGTGATCATAAGTTTCACTGATGACAGTATACATACTAATTCTACAGGTAAAATAAACTGTACGTGAGATATGAATATTACATTGAAACGTAACCGTAACATCGTTTGTAGATACACAAAAATATATAGTTACACAAAAATATTAAAACCTTCCGAATTCAGTTGTGGATTTTTTTTTACTTCACCATTTTGTATAATTTTAAATTTAAATTTAGAATTAAATATTACGTATATGGTTTGATTAAAATATTTTGTTTTAAAACATCAAAGAAATTCACAATCGGCGTCGATGTATTAGAATTTAAAAAATAGAAAACGCACTGGTTGTAAATCAGTCACATCAAAGTGAAGTATGCCACAGCATTCAGAGAACAGCTGTACAATGTATTTACGATATAATTGTAGATACATATACAGGAATTTACTCAGGTAAACTATTTTAATAGTTTCGATGATGGATAACAGTAATGGAATATAAATTTATTTAGAACGCTGAAGCTATTACTCGTTTACCAGATTAGGCCCCCCTCGGCAGCGGCTCAAGCCTAGGTCCGTTCCCTCCGCTTGGAGCTCTTGAGTCCGCTGCTCGCGCGATACAGTGACACAAAATCTTACATCACTGCAACAATATTACGCATATCACCCCCACACACGTGTACGCATACACGCTTACACATGAAAGTGTATGCTTACACATGAAGGGTTTTGTTTCTTTCCCTTATCGAACTGAAATAGTTTAGAAAATTATCTGATACGAAATATTTATAGGAGTTGTTGAGTTATGTATGATTGGTACACATATATGTTCCAACAACTCATATATGTATGAATAGTTAGCTTAGGTCAGCTCAGATAGTTCGCGAATTGCACATATCAGGCAACTGCCTATGCCGAGGTGTGCCGTGCACCCTTGAGCTAGTTGTCAGATAGGATCGGCTGAGTGCCCTAAGCGCTCGCCTTAGTAGTCCGGTGAAGCTGTTAAGACCTTGCTGGGTCAATAGCGTAGCCATTTCGAGAAAAAGAAAACTGGTTTCAGCATGAATGGGTCGGCTCTTTCGGGGTAGTACAACCCTCTCGCAGAAAACCGACGTGAAGTAACAGTGCTTGCATTTTATATTTAAAGCGTATATAGTGTGTATATTATATAAGAGTGTATTAGTATGTAGCTATAGATGTACCTATTCAACTGTGTAAATGAATAAATGAACATATCTCATTGTGTGAAGTGAACATCCGTTTGTGTCAAATGAACTATCGAGTTTGTTACTTTTCTGTGGTCATAGCGAAACAATTTGAATTTCAAATATACAAATCGTGATTTCTGATAAGGTGGAATGATTTATTTAAATTTATATAATTTTATAACTTTCTAAAATATAAGCTATGAATATTTATTATGCATATGAGGTTGCGAGATCGAGTGAAATATATATCTATTTTTTATAAAGTAAATATTGGGGTGTAAGGGGTGTCGAGTAACATCTTAAGACTTGAGACACCCAAGCCAACCTCACCTGCACGTGGTGCACCCTGTTGATCAACGAACGAGGCAATGGCGATAGCGGGATGGTAGGGTTTTACAGCTTGACTGGGTCGCAACCACCATTTATATGGCGAAAAAGCCCGTCATAGTGACTCGCTTCGGCGCGTCACGTTTCGGGATCAGCCTGTGCATATCCAGTACCAGGTGACTCGTCATTATGGCCGGCATGACAGCGGCGACTGGCGATGGATAATCTGTCTCTCGGGTGGTTGCCGATGATTTTGGATTGTACTGTGCTTAACATCAGGCATAGTGCAGTTACTATGTCGTGCTACAATAAAAAAAATCTGTAGGTTGGAATATTTGAAGCAACTATGAGTCACTCCGTAGTGTCACCCTTTTTATCGTGAAGAAACATCTATCATATACTTGTCAGGTCCTCGGAGGAACTAGTGCTAGTTGGTGAAGCCTCGTTGAAGCTATAACTGGTTTCAGCATGAATGGGTCGGCTCGCCCGGGGTAGTACCACCCGGCACACAGAAACACCTACGTGAAGTAACAGTGCGTGCATTGTTGCGTTTCGTTCGGTCAGTGAGAGCGACGGAGGACCACCTCCCCTCCCCCAACTTGGAGATATGATTCGACAGTTGCATTTTAAAGCCTGTCTCTCAAAGCTTAGCGTTTATCATCTTGGAATAAAACAGTATTCTAATATACAGAGTACCAGCTGTGCCCGCGACTCCGTTCGCGTGCAAAATAATTAAAATAGTGGCTAATAAACTCATCTGAATAGACTAAGTTCAATTTACTTATCTTCATTTTCTCTCGTACTTAAATCGCGTCATCATCAAAATTACAATAACTTTTGATAGACTGAACCGATTTTAATGAAACAAAGACTCAGTGTTATTGAAGGATACGCTTTATGATTTTCTTGGTGTTGTTTTATTGTGAACACGGTACTTTTTTTTTTTAGTTTGTTCTAATCTGCAGACTCTTGATCCGCACCTTTTTTTTGCTTACATGTAGTATTTTGTATACGTAAAAATCGTATCCGTGAGCATTTTTTTTATTGGTAATTTATTAAATATTAACTGTTCAATTATTATAAACAATTTTTGGTTTAATTACGTTATTGTTTTTATAGCGCTTGCATTTCCATTCTTTATGGCCATTTTTAGGTTGTAATCCACAATATCCCGTGCCGGAGAGTCCTTTACACAGTACTTTAGTTGTGATGTGTGTTCATACAAACAGACAGATAGACTTACTCATTCTAAGATACCTGAAATAATTAATTTCCCAAAAATCTAAAAAGTTCTGACGAATTACATTTTTTTCTTATAACATATAGGAGGCAAACGATCATGCCGGTCACTTGCTAAGCGATCACCGCCGTCCATAAACACTAGCAATCCTAGAGGAGTCGCAAGTTCGCTGCCAACTTGTGTTTGGGGGAATGGAGAGAAAGGGAGACGGGTTAAAGGAGAGGGGAAGGGAGAGGATGGGGAAGGGAGAGGATGGGGGAGGGAAGGAACGAAATGCAACAATGCAAGCACTGATACTTCACGTCGGTTTTCTGTGAGAGGGTGTTGCTACCCCGGACGAGCCGACACATTCATGCTGTAACACACACTGTACATAATACATTTACATTCATATTGTATGTATGAATAGTTTAACTAATTAGTTTAGTAAGACTGACATTGTTGCGTCCAAGGCAATATTCAAAGCCGAGGTATGCCCACTTTAGAGCCATTGAGCTTGTTGTCAAGCGGCTAAGCGCCATAAGCGCTCGCCTTAGTAGTCCGGTGAAGTTGTGAAGGCCTATCAGGTCAATAAAGTTAATCGGCTCGAAAAAAAAAGTCGAGGCAGTCATAACGACAGCCGACAGAAGCTAAAACTTAATACAATACTGTGTTCTGATATCAAATTAGTTATACTGTGAATTATTTAATTTCCATAATCCGTATATTGAAATTAATATAATTAGTCTGATTTCACGTCTATTGAAACTCTAAAGCGACAGCCCAAGCCGAGGTGTGCCGTGCACCCTTGAGTTAGTCGCCCAAATGTCCCAAATCGGCCGAGTGCCTTCAGCGCTCGCCTCAATAGTTCGGTGAAGCTGTAAAGACCTTTCAAGGTGAACAGCGTTTTCATTTCGAAAAAAAGAAAAAAACTATTGAAACTCCAAACAATAATTACCTTTTTTGTCGAACTTACTACGCTCTTGACCTAGTAAAGTCTTAACAGCTTCACCGGACTACTAAGGCGACCGCTTAAGGCACTCAGCTGATTTTATTTGGGCAACTACCTCAAGGGTTTAAGGTACCCCTCGGCTGGGCTGTTGCCTGATACATGCAATTTACCTATATATTTTTATACAGTATATAGTCAATATATGATGGTCTGCACGATCTCAGTACAAATTATCAATATTATACACTGGCGCTAATCTGACACAAGCTGAATACGGTCGGTCATATTTACTAGCATGTCATGACACGAAATTATAAATTTATCTCCTGTCAAAAATACCGCTAAACGCACCTAAAGAAATTTTTACTTCATAACATCGTATGACAGTTAAAAAAACATGCCTTTTGCGATCGTATTTCCTAACCTACCTACCTACTTTAAGACCCTGAACGTTACAGACATAATTATAACGTAGACAATATTGTGTTACAGAGAATTTGCGTTCTGAACAATTATAATCGTTATAAAATTGCGTGTAACATAATACATCTCGTTTCCATTACAATTTATACTGGGGGTAGAGAGCCAATAATCAATTAAAGTAACAAGACACGTACTGTCGTAGACATCATTGTTATAATAACAAAAATCAACCCATCATTATAAAAGAATAGCAAGATGGTTTATGACTAAAACTTGCTCCTGAAATTTAATGTAAAAGACGCGATTAATAAAGTCATCTGAATGTATTAAGTCCATTTACTTATCTACTTTTCTCTCGTACATAAGTCGCGTCGTCATTAAAACTACAATAACTTTTGGTGGTCCGAAATGATTTTAATGAAACCTTTTTTTTATATCAAAAGAGGCAAACGAACTGGAACGTCACGTGATGTTAAGTGATCACCACCGTCCATAGACACTAGCTACATCAGGGAAGTCGCAAGTGCGTTGCCAGCCTGTGTATAAGAGAGGGGAAGGGGAAGGAAAGGGAAATGAGGAAAGAGGAAGGGAGGTGGGCCTCAGGCGCTCTCACTGACCGAATGAAACACAACAATGCAAGCACTGGTATTTCACGTCGGTTTTCTGTGAGAGGAGTGGTACTACGGACGAGCAAACCATACCCAAACCAGTAATAGCTTCAGCGTGACTCTACCACCTACTAAAACTCGAGGAATTTCTTTATGATTTTCTTGACAAGGTCTTATTATCAATGTTGTATTTTAGCAGTGATGCGTATTCATACAAATATACGGACATTTCTAAAATTTTGTAAAATGTATTTTATTAATTTTTCCTAGACATCTGCAACAATATTTCTTTACAAAAATCTAAAAAGTATTTACATTCTGATTATATGTATAGAAGTAAAAAAATACTATAACGGTTAACAAAAAAATTACAATCAGAATGGTATAATGAGCTCGATTGTACTGCTTCATTGTAATGTACATTGCCATGCGACGCGACACATCTGCACTGGCATTGCTAGTTGTTTAAATTCACGACATGGCGGGAATATTAATATAGTGCAAAACCTTCCGTTCTAACCTTTTCAAATAACTCATTAATTATTGGACAATTTTAAACAAATATGTTTTTACTTCTAAGTTTATCTGTACTTCTATGCTATATCACAACATACGTCGGTTGACGGTGAAGGAAAACATTGTGAGGAAACCTGAACCTGAGAAATATCATTGTGCTATCACCCTACGTGGGAACGATGTAGAACAGTAGTATCTATATGTCGTGGGCTGGTGTATAACTATATCCATCTGTCTGTCTATTATGTCATCTATTTTACACGCTGGTAATGATTAACATATATTCTACTTGTTGAGATATGTAGTATTGTGTTTTAGCCGTCCCTATGTGTTCCTTATAAACCGAGTAAAAAAAAAATTATTTCGCTTCGTTTCAGGTAATCAGAGGGGTACATATAGAGCCTGCACATATAGTAAAAAAACGGAGTATAGACCAACCCCTGAGAATAAGTCTATACTATGACGATTCCGTCTATAGGTAAGTTATACTTTTATATTTTGCACTTTCCTCGTCAACCTATTTGACCGCTTTAAATAGAGCCTTAAATAAGGGCTTAATAAAAAAGAAAGTTAAAATATTACCCACACAAAATAGTACACGTTAGACTTGATCTTCAGGTCACGTGTCCCACAGGTGGTACACGTTATACTTGATCTTCAGGCCACGTGTCCCATCGATGGTACACGTTAAACTTGATCTTTAGGCCACGTGTCCCATCGATGGTACACGGTTTGATATCTATTGCAACCGAAATAATTACTTATGTATGATGTTGTAATGTTATATTGTATGACAATACGTGATGTAGTCCGGTGAAGATATGAAGGCCTGTCAGGTCAATATTGTAGACTGGGGATACCCAATCCGGGTTCCGCGGTATCTAGAGGTACCGTAGAATAGTCATCAGGGTTCCATCAAAATTATTTATTATTAGCTATTAAATAATACCACGATTACAAATATTATTTTGAAATAGGGCAAAATATGTGACGGGAAGGACTCATTACTTTTATGTAAATAGGTGGATTTTGCAAACTGCAAACATTCAGCCCGAACTATGAATGATCCAGTAGTTCACGTAGACAGAGACGATGCGCAAATAATAAGTTTTAATTTTACTACACACTAGCTAACCCGTGTAACTTTGTCTGCACCAAATCGGTTATCACCGGTTTCAATTGTATTTTTAAACGTGAAAAATTTCAATACACCAAAAACCCGATTGCTGCAAGCTAAACTCTCAAGGGATTCACTCAGACATATACCCAGTTGGTTGGTATGTGAGCAATCTTTTAAAGTAAGCCTAGAACCCCTTCGCAGCTTCACCTACCGCGTTCAATTAAGATTATTTTTGGCTTCTATATCGATAACAAAAGTATACCCCAATTAGAATTTTCAAAAAATATTTAATGTACAGAATTGGCCTTGTTACAGTTTTATTATAGTCAAAAATAGATTTCTTAAAAAAATGTTCATTTTTTTTTCTTTCGAATTGAAAACGCTGTTGACCTGGCAAGGTCTTTATAGCTTCACCGAACTATTGAGGCGAGAGCTAAAAGCGCTCAGCCGATTTGAGATGTTTAGGCGACTAATTCAAGGGTGCACGGTACACCTCGGCTTGGGCTTTCGCCTGTTTTGTGCAAAAATCGCGACCTATCTGAGCTAACCTAAGCTAAGCTATCTAGATATACGCATATGAGTTATTGAAACATGCATGTGTACCAAGCATGCGTGCCTCAACAACTCCTATATGTATTTTGTGTCGGAAAAAATCCTCTAAACTATATAGAATAGGGAAAAATAAGGGTAGAACTCTTTGTCGTTTATTTCTCTGAAAAAGAAAAACAGCGTGTAAGCGTGTAGGCGCGCACGTGTGTATAGGTGATGTGTGTGATGTTGTAGCAGTGATGTAAGGTTTTGTGTCACTGTATCGAGTGAGCAGCGTACTCAAGGGCTCCACATCGAGGGAACGGACCTAGGATTGAGCCGCTGCCGAGAGGTGCCTAATCTGGTAAAATGTTCATATATAAATTGAAGTGTTGATTTATAATCATTTGCTTAAATAGAATAGAAGGTTTGGGTTCCGTTGTCTTTAAAAATTATAAACGCCTGGCTTGGACACTTCGAAAAAAAAATCATATTAGTCTATTTTTTTGGCTAATTATCAAATGTCCTGAAGAACAGTCACGTAAAAATGGCTTGAATGAACGTGCTAATAGATGTTCTGATAAAGATGAAGTTCATTAGACGTTTTTCAAAATTCAATATACAGATCGACAATTAAATTATCTAATTTGACCCGTGGACTCTGTATCCGGTATCACTTTCGTTTGAATTGGTGTTGATTTGTCGAGTTGGAAATGTTAAAGGTTCAAAAATTAATTTTAATCGAGTAAATTTGCGATTCACAAATATTTTCTTCTCAAAACTGATTTAATATAATGTTCTATATCCATACTAATATTACAAAATTGGAGAGTTTGTTTGTTTTTTTGGTTGAACTCGCAAACCTCAGGAACTACTGGTCCGTCTTGAAAAATTATTTCGGTGTTTGATAGCTTATTTATTTAGGAAGGCTATAGAATATATCATCACGCTAAGACCAATAGAAATGGAGCAACAATGAAGAATGTTTTTAAATTGTTTTTTTTTTTTCCTTTTTAAGAACTTCCGCTGCGAGTCAGTGTTAGCCTGAAGTAACTATCGCACGCGGACGAAGTCGCAGGTAGAAGCTAGCTACTATAATTACGAATGTAATGTTGTTTGTTTGTAATGGAATTTTGTATACCCGTGCAATACTGTAATACATTACTTTAAGTTATCTCATACGTTTTAACCAGCGTTGTCAAGCGTCCGAAAATTGCTTCTTACGATTTATCTATACTGATATTTTAAGAGGTAAAGTTTGTGACGTTGTAGGGGGTAATCTCAGGAACTACTGGTCCGTTTTGAAAAATTCTTTCAGTATTATATAGCTCATTTATCGATGGTTATAGGCTATATATCGTCACGCTAAAACAACAGGAGCGGAACACTGATGAAGAATGTTTAAAAATCGTTTTTTTTTTTTCCTTTTGAGAGCTTCCACTGCGTGTTTGCGGTTAGCCTAAACGAAGTCGAACGAAGTCGCGGACAGAGGCTGGTTTGCAATAAATCGATTTTTCTCTACTTGATATAACATCCAATATACATGTATCTTCTACACATGTAATAAGAGTGTAAATCTAACATGCCTGCTCTTTTTAGATTTTTGTGAAAAAAAAATTGTAGGTAATTGGAATAACAAATAAAATACATTTCAATCATATTTAAAAATGTCTCTTTGTGTCTATTTGTCTCTCTGTTTCATTGGACACTGATCACTGCTTAAGTGCTGCGTTCACGTCCACCAAGGAAATTGTAAAGCATATCCTCTCATTTAGTCTTGGTTTCATTAGAATCGGTTCAGTCTATCAAAAGTTATCGTAATTAATGACGACACGACTTAAGTACGGGAGAAAAGTAGATAAGTAAATGGACTTAATACATTCAGATGATTTTATTATTTACTGTTGTTTTACATTAGATTCCACGCGGATAGAGCCACGGGCACGGCTAGTTACACATATGAACCATCGGCAAGAAATTTCATCAAAAAATTCATTGATCCGGCTCGAAGGACCAATATTTACGGAAATTTTGTCGACCGATAACTTATCGACCAACACGATTACAATGAACAAAACAACGAAGACAACGACTCACACAACGAACAGACAAGAGGGTAATTGTTTATTTGGGGGCATCTGGCTAATTGAATAATCTCCGATCGACAGCTGTATGTCGTTAAAAGACCGCGACCTTATGAAAGCGCGAGCTAACTGTACTGTGGCGCCATCTCTTAACGACAAACTAAAACATATTATTTCGAACAGACAGTAAAACCGTGTCACTTAAAAAAAAATTAGGTAACAAACACACAGACAGATACGCATAGCGTAATAATATGTAGAGATAAATTGGTTTTAATATATTCCTTTTCCATTTCAGGTTAGAAGCAGAGAAATTCTACATGATAAATGTAAGTACACATCGCCTATATATAAAAACAATGATGAAGTGACCGCTGTTTGTGGAAGTAAACTGTTGAATCACTTTAATCATCATCTGCCTGAAAGAGATCTAATGTAGGGCCATAGGCCTCTTCGCGAAGGAACAAAATCAAAGATACTTTATTCAGTTTAGGCCCTAATAGGGCACTTATAAACGTCAAAAACTACCACCGGTTCGGAAAACAACCCAGTCATCGAGAAAAACGAGCAAGAAACTCGATCAGGTACATTTTTTAAACATATATTACAATACATCATAGCTTTTAGTGGATCCACAGAGAGGAGTCAATTCCAGGCATCACTATCGTTCACATACTGATCCTCTCTATAATATCCTTTTGACACTAAAACCCGCTTGACGTGGTGCTTAAATTTACCGTCCGGCAAATCGGTAACATGTTTTGGGGCTTTATTGTATAACTTAACAGAACTAAGAAACTATTACTGGTTTTGCTAAGTCGGAAACATGGGATGACCAGTTTATTACAATTTCTAGTATTTACATTATAGAACGCATGGGTATATTAACCCGCGTCAACCTACGACGTCTTGGCGATTGTAAACTGAGAAAAGAAACATTTCTCAAGTTCAGGTTTTTTTAATATCATTGGAGGCAAATGAATAAGTGGGTCACCTGATGTTAAGTGATCAACACCGCTCATAGACACCAGCAACACCAGGGAAGTCGCGAGTGCGTTGCAAGCCTGTGTTTACGGGAGGGATATGGGGAAAGGCAAGAGGAAAGGGAGGTGGTCCTCCGGCGTTCTCACTGACCGAACGAACAATGCAAGCACTGTTACTTCACGTCAGTTTTCTGTGTGTCGGGTGGTACTACCCCGGACGAGCCGACCAATTCATGCCGAAACCAGTAACAGCTTCAGTGTGGCTCTACCACCTACAAACCTTCAGGTTTCCTCGCGATGTTTTCCTTCACCACCAGCCGATACTGTTACCAGTTCAAATTAGCTGTACGCGAATTTCGAAGTATCCGTTGATCCTTACTAGGAGTTCGAACAAGCACACATCGAATTGAAATTCCACAAGACAAATTACTCCATCACCATGTATTTTTATACCATAGGACGCACAGGAACATGTGGTCACCTGATGTTAAGTGTTCACCGCCGTCCATATACATTTTGTAGGTGGTAGAGCCAGGCTGAAGCTATTACTGATTTTAGCATGACTGGATCGGATCACCCTGGATAGTACCACCCGACTCACAGAAAACAGACGTGAAGTAACTGTGCTTGCATTGTTTCGTTTCGTTAAGTCAGTGACAGCGTCGGAGGCCCACCTCCCCTACCCTCGCTCTTTCCCCTTCCCCTCCACAGGCTGGCAACGCACTTGCGACTTCCCTGGAATACCAGTTTACAATCCAATTTACGATGCAATAGCAAGTGTCTATGGACGACGGTGATCACTTAACATTGTAATGATACGGGTTCATCTTCCACGGAGTTGTGTTTAAAGATTTCTGAGTATGCAGAACTTAACGGCCTTAGTGAACTCTGATCGTTACCCGGTTAGCACCGACGGAGAAACAGCTCCAAATATGCAGAAAATTGGTTTTGCTTAAAGCCCTGCGTTACGCATATATAATTATTGACCCCTTTCTTAAGGGCGTTTCGGTAAACTGTAATCAAATTCATAGAGGTGAATTAATATTGAAGCTAGATTGTTTTTGGTGCTACACATTTAATAAGTAACATAGCTTACCCCGTGTCGAATACGATCCACTAATATATCGGTTGCCAAAACTGTGATGATTTCACGTTTACTATCACAATGCACCACACGATTAAACTTTCATTTTAGACGTCTCATCCAACGCTCATCAACTATTATTATTTTTTCTAATACCCCCGCTTAATCACCTCGTCAATGTCAATCTCCAACGTAACAACTAGTGACATCTATCGGTGTCATACATACATTGACCGGTGATCATTACCACATCATGTGACCCGTCTATTCGTTTGCCTCCTATGACATAAAAAAAATACACACTAGCAGCACCAGGGGAGTTGCAAGAGCGTTGCCGGGATAAGGGGGGAATGTGGGCCTCCGGTGCTCCTACTGACTGAACGAAACGCAATAATGCAAGGAGCATTGTTAGTTCACGTTGGTCTTTCTGTGTGTCGGGTGGTAGTAGGAGTAGTAGTGTAGGGTGGTGGTAGTGGTAGTTTTGGGGTGTAAGGGGTGTCGAGTAACATCTTAAGACTTGAGACACCCAAGCCAACCTCACCTGCACGTGGTGCACCCTGCTGATCAACGAACGAGGCAATGGCGATAACGGGGTGGTAGGGTTTTACAGCCCGACTGGGTCGCAACCACCATGTACATGGCGAAAAAGCCCGTCATAGTGACTCGCTTTTGCGCGTCGCGTTTCGGGATCAGCTTGTGCATATCCAGTACCGGGTGACTTTCGTCATTATGGCCGGCATGACAGCGGCGACCGGCGATGGATAATCTGTCTCTCGGTGGTCGCCACTATTTTTGGATTGTACTATACTTACCATCAGGTCTAGTGC
This sequence comes from Antheraea mylitta, assembly GCA_014332785.1. Lineage (NCBI taxonomy): Eukaryota > Metazoa > Arthropoda > Insecta > Lepidoptera > Saturniidae > Antheraea > Antheraea mylitta. The sequence goes on along the minus strand of JACEII010000157.1, from coordinate 580,349 downwards.
AGTAACTTTGTCGTGCTTCATTAAAAAAAAAAAATAGTACCTGGGGTGAGTCAACACATTCACGCTGAAACCAGTAATAGCTTCAAGGTGACTCTACCACCTACTAAGCTCGACTTCCTATCTACGATTAGTCTGTCTATGATAAACTTTAAAACATCATTTTGTGTTGCAGAACACAATCCTACCAGAAGCTGTGAAGTTCTGGGAGCAAGCATTGAAGGTCCGGAAAACTGGTGGACCAATTAAGCTCAATCGGTAAGGCTTTTGTTATTTATTTTGAAGTTTGAATTCCAAGTAATGGAATAAGTTATTACTGAAATCAATTAGGTGTAGTAATGGGATGTACCTCTAATTTTAATACTTCTAACTACGGGTATAAATATTTATCCTGTATAGAAAGTTAAGGCCGGTTGTTGATTTAATATATGTAATAATTATTTATATCAAACATAAGATATCTAATATTCAACAATACGTCCGCGCGTGTTCGCCGTTGCCGGATGACTGAAGGACGCGGACGCAGTGTTGCCGTTTAAGAAATAAAAAAGTCTCCAGACGTTAATTATATATGGAGGAGTTGTTGAGGCGTGTATGCTTGGTACACATATACGTTTCAACAACTCATACATATATGAATAGTTAGCTAGGTTAGCTAAGATAGGTCGCGATTTTGCATGCAACCGGCAACAGCCAAGCTGAAGTGTGCCGTGCACCACTGAGCTGGTTGCCAATATAAAATCGGCTGAGTGCCTTAAGCGCTCGCCTTAGTAGTCCGGTGAAGATGTTAAGACCTTGCTAGGTCAATAGCGTAGTCAGTTCGAGAAAAAAAAATCTCCAGATGTTAAATAAAATGTTGCTAAATTTTGAAAAATACATAATTAAAAAATCCGCCAAAAGTCGCTAAATGTTTCATAATATTCCATAGAAAAAAATGTGGTGAAAATACTATATTGCGAATACTTCGCTGTGATAAAACGGACAAAAGGCTTCAGTTGGATTAGTTATAACAACTTTTAGTTACGTTATAACTCTTCTTGTTGTTTACATTCTGGTCGACCCCGAGATCGAACGTCATTCTGGCAGGGAAATTCCAAAAACAACATCAGCAATTCATGTTCGTACCAGTAATTACAATTAAATTAGTACCAAAATACTTAAATATTATCATTATTCAATTAGTCGCTAGAAATCGCTAATTTTTTTTAAGTCGCTAGTTTGAAAAAAAAGTCGTTGAACATGTTCAAAATCCGCTAGATCTAGCGACAAAGTCACACACAGGGACACGAAAAAAGTATCTATACTGTAGTCCGGTGAAGCTGTTAAGACCTTGCTAGGTCAATAGCCTAGTCAGTTCGAGAAAAAAAAAGTATAGATACTTTGTGGTTTAGAGTACATTCCCTGTCGATACTAATACTTTTTTACTCGATACTTTCTATTCAATTCTGTACTTTTTGACAGGTACAGGACATGGTATCGAATGAAATGCAGATTTACCTATAATAAACTTGACCTTACGGCTCATGTTTATGTTAACGCTGTCTAGTTCAATAGTACTGAGCTTCCAAAAACATAACATTTTTTTTCTCGATTTGACTACGCTATTGACCTAGCAAGGTCTTAACAGCTTCACCGGACTAGCTTTCTTTCATTCACTTCAATAATGAATCACTCGATCGTTTGACGTTATAGTGGTAACTAGTGGGCGCCCAGTGGTCGACATTCGACCATAGTTCATTGATTTTTTTTAGTTTGAACTTTCTTAGGGTTTTTTTATCAAAGGGTAATTTCAATAATCAAAGATTTCCATCATGGCTACTCTGTTATTTGCCACTTTTTTATTTATACACACATTAAAAAATTTATGGTTAAATGAAAATTAAAATTATTAATTATATATTTGATTACATAAGGTGGTAAGGCTCTCATAAAAATTTACGAAAACAGGGGAATTTATCTCAACTCATGAGACAATTTTCAATTAAAAACACAACACCATGGGTGGTTAGTATTTCTGGGTGATACTGAATTAAATGTAGTTTGTACATTATGAGGAATAGTGATATGTTCAGTATCGTCATTTGAAAAAGTAATGACTACACAGTAGATACAAATGATGTATCCAAAACAAAGATGTTTTTAATACTACCATTATTTTTTTTAATCTTTTGAAAATGAATTCGTTTTTGTTCAAAATTTAACATCACTTTATTAAATCTAATTGCTACATCAGGTTGAACTGCATCATTGTAACCGCGGAGATCTAAGTCATGGATTACTTTCATGACGAAACAAATTTTAAAAAAAATTTTTTGGGTTACTTTTTTAATGAATCATCTTTTGAAGTGAGTTTCCCATAAAAATATTAAAAATTACAATATTGATCTCGATTTTGGTAATATTGGCGTTCTCCTGCAGCACCACCTACCAGGTTCAAATATGAATTAAACCATTCTTGAAACCATCTGAACACACACAAACAAATTTATCAAAATTTGTCCATCCATTTAGTAGTTCAGTCACGTACATACGGATAGAAGAATTACATATATGGAAGAGTTGTTGAGGCGGATATGCTTGGTACTCATATACGTTTCAACAACTCAAACATATATGAATGGTAAGCTAGGTTAGCTAAGATAGGTCGCGATTTTGTATGCAACGGGCAACAGCCAAGCCGAGGTGTGCCGTGCACCCTTGAGCTGGTTGCCAATATAAAATCGGCTGAGTGCCTTAAGCGCTCGCCTTAGTAGTCCGGTGAAGCTGTTAAGACCTTGCTAGGTCAATAGCGTAGTCAGATCGAGAAAAAAAAAATATAGAAGAATTATGTAGGTACCTATATAAAAAGATACTGAATTCGGTTTCGCATTGCGTGTAAAACAAGGACAGATATACATCGCCAGTTCATTTATCTCCCTCACAAGTTTACGGGTTGAAATAAATAATCATTAAATGGAATATATACTGTATATTGAGACATAATTAATTAAGTTGAAATTACAATCCATAATAATATAAACAATACTTAGAATAAGCGTGAAATTCTTTACATCTTTCCAGAATATTCCAAACGGTAATAAAAACACTTGTCTTATATCTCTTTTAGTCCAGAAGTATTACCGGTTGAACCGAAGTCCTTAAATATTTACGACAATCTGAAAATCTAAAAATTATATATTGTTTTTAAATGTGTATCATTTAATATTCTACACGAACTAGGAACTCGATGGATACGCCAATATTTGTTAAGCACGTGTGAGAGAAAGAGATGGATATACAGTGTAAACTCTATGTAACGACACTTAAAGGACTATGTATTTTGACGTGACAATGCCTCAGTACCTAGACGACCGAGCCTAGATCGGTTCTTTAAAAACATTTTTAAATTAAAATAAACTGTTGGGTTTCTTCACAAAATTAGATTTTTTTCTACCAAAAAATATAAAAAAGATATCTCTTTTGCTGCCACTCGTATTCGAACTGGGTTTGGACGAATTTTCGAAGCAGCCGATTTCCATCTGAGCTATTTTTGTTTTATCAGCGCCGGCGAAATTGACCTTTATCATCTAGCTATATTTTTTCACTGTCTAAAAACTCAGATAAAAAAGTTTCCTATGAATGAAATCTAGCTAGATCGATTTATCATCCCCGAAACCACCTACAAACTAAGGTTCACGGAAATCGCTGACGCCGTTTCCGAGATCCTGAACATATAACAATATAAAAATATACAAGAATTGCTCGTTTAAAGGTATTTGATAAATCGATACCGTTCGGCTGAACGCACGAAAATGCATGACTCTTTGTCACGTTCCGCCTGAGCCGAGCGTGTAAGCGTGAGCGTGGAACAAGCGATATAAAGCCGCGATTTGTCTAAGCGTTCGGCTTGTATAGCATCCATCTATATATAGAATAATTCAATTCATTAAAGTATACAATTTTCTTCAATGTTTTCTTATGATTTCATCACGTAAAATTATTGTCCGTAAACCGACTTTACGGACAACCAATTGTTTTTCATGTTATAGAGAGTTGTTGTTGTGAATACAAAGTTGATACTATGTTACTGATATAGTGCAAATTTTACAAACGTAAGAATAAACGAATAACAACGCTTATGCAATATTGTTGTTGTTATCTAGACTGAGCGTGATGTAAGGGATGTATTTTTGTATAGAAGATACGAAAAAGTAATCAAAGTCAAGTAATTTACACATTTTAAGCAACCAGTTCATTATGGTGTTATGCGAGTTGTCGTTAATTGTAGTGAATACAAAATTGATACTATTTTACACCCGATTAGGCCTCCCACGGCAGCGGCTCAAGCCTAGGTTTGATCCCTCGGTAGGGTGCCCTTGAGTGTGTTGCTTGCGCGATACAGTGACACACAAATATACATCACTGCTACAACACTACACGATCACCCCCACACACGTGCGCGCCTACACGCTTACACATTAAAGTGGAAAGGTATACTTTTTTCGCTTATCGAACTGAAAAAGTCTCAATTTTCCGATAATAAATATATGGAGGAGTTGTTGAGGCGTGTATGCTTGGTACAGGTGGTAAGCGGGGTGGTAGGGTTTTACAGCCAGACTGGGTCGCAACAACCATGCATATGGCGAAAAAGCCCGACATAGTGACTAGCTTCTGCGCGTCGCGTTTCGGGATCAGCCTGTGCATATCCAGTACCGGGTGACTTTCGTCATTATGGCCGGCATGACAGCGGCGACCGGCGATGGATAATCTGTCTCTCGGTGGTTGCCGATGTTTTTGGATTGCTTAACATCAGGCATAGTGCAATCACTATGTCGTGCTTCGATAAAAAAAAAAGTTCGACGTTTTAAGAAGTTTGTCGTAAAGTCCAGTCTCGATACATAGAGTTTACTCTATATAACGTTATTTACGCAAATACAGTTACTTTTAGTGCAAATAAGATACGTAAGTAAAAAATATATTAATGGTTAATCTAGGATGAACTCATTACAACATACACAAGTTATATGTATTCATTAAATTAAATAAGCCAATCACGACACTTCTACACAATGATATTGTAACTAAAAAGCTGTAGATACGTTACTTAATGATATTTTGACAAAATAAATAAAACGATAACGCACACATACGTAAAGTAATATCGTAACATCGCACTGTCTTAGATAAAATGTGGAAGTCAGGTGGCATATTCTCAATATCGGTGGTGAAAGAGAAATAGTTATATGTTGCTTAGATACGGACGGATTGTAAGGGCAGTCGTCAAAGATGAGTTAGTTAATCAAGTTTTAATGAGGCGCTGTCGAAGCGCTTATGACGTATCTACTTTTTTTTAGGTATAATATCATTGCTCCTACACTTATTAATACAAATAATGCAAGCACTGTCTAGTGGATTTAAATGGAGTTTCAAACTCAAAGATTGTATAATACAATATAATATTTTGGGGTGTAAGAAGTGTCGAATAACATCTTAAGACTTGAGACACCCAAGCCAACCTCACCTGCACGTGGTGCACCCTGCTGATCAACGAACGAGGCAATGGCGAGAGCGGGGTGGCAGGGTTTTACAGCCCGACTGGGTCGCAACCACCATGCATATGGCGAAAAAGCCCGTCATAGTGACTCGCTTCTGCGCGTCGCGTTTCGGGATCAGCCTGTGCATATCCAGTACCGGGCGACTTTCGTCATTATGGCTGGCATGACAACGGCGACCGGCGATGGATAATCTGTCTCTCGGTGGTTGCCGATGTTTTTAAATTGTACTATGCTTAACATCAGGCTTAGTGCAGTCACTTTGTGGTGCTTCTATAAAAAAAAAAACAATAGACTCTCGTTAAGTCGAAAACCTCTATAACTCGAAAGAGACACGTGATGGTCACATGATTATTCGGATCGAATTTAAAAACCTCGCTAAATCGAACCCTAGTATGTCGAAAACTAGATAAATTGAAAGAAACCCTCGTCCCTTCACTTCAAACTTCGGTACCTCCAATCTATACTAGTATTATAAAGAGGTAAAGTTTGTGACGTTGTAGGGGGTAATCACCGGAACTATTCGTTCTATTAAAAAAAATATATTGTATTATATAGCTCATTTATCGAGGAAGGTTATAGGCTATATATCACCACGCTAAGAGCAATAGAAGCGGAGCACTAATGAAGAATTTTTCAAATTCGGGGGTTTTTATTCCTCTTGAGAGTTTCCGCTGCGTGTTAGCGTTAGCCCAAAGTAACTATTTTTTTTTATTGAAGCACGACAAAGTGACTGCACTATGCCTGATGTTAAGCATAGTACAATCTAAAAACATCGACAACCACCGAGAGACAGATTATCCATCACCGGTCGTCGCTGTCATGCCGGCCATAATGACGAAAGTCACCCGGTACTGGATATGCACAGGCTGATCCCGAAACGCGACGCGTAGAAGCGAGTCACTATGACGAGCTTTTTCGCCATCTGCATGGTGGTTGCGACCCAGTTGGGCTGTAAAACCCTACCACCCCGCAAAAACCCTACCACCCCGCATAAAACCCTACCACGCCGCAAAACTATTCCACGTGGACGAAGTTGCGGGCAGAAGCTAGTATACAATATCTTTGATCTTCGAGTAATCGAAATAATCAGTAGTCTCTAATAAAGTGTCCGTATACATATTTTTTCTTAATAATTAAAAAAAAAATATATAGATGTCTTCTCGGTATCTCAATGGAAAAAATATAAGAACATATATTTCGACAGTGTATATTTTCATCGAAGTAATTTTTCTCTGAACATAACCTTTGCAAATAGTATTTTTATTTATGTCACACTTGGAATACAGAATTACGTGGGATAGATCCTAAACCATCGCAGGTAAGTCGATTCTTCAAAGACACCTTTTTTTAAATATGTCCTTTAAAGATCGACTCACCGAGTTTCCCCTGTGGGTACAATTTTAACGATTACATGAACACTACTTCTCTGACACCGAATAATAACATATAATCGTTTGGTTCAGAGTGTAATTTCCATATCTATTGTAGTATTACCTTAAACCTTTGCGTTCATTATATTAGTATTAATGAAGTATCTTCAATTGTCAATATAAACTACCTTCTCCCTATTCAAGGGTAACTCGTAGCCGATAAGTTTGTTGCAGTTCGGGCAGTAGTGGTTCTTGTTTTTCAGGCAGTCCAGATAGTAGATGAGGCAGACGACAGGCAAAATACTGGAAAAAAATTTAACAAACTGGTAAAACTGGTCAAAGTTATACTGTTGTTGCTTAGTGGCAGGGCTTTTATCTAAGCCCGGTGGTTTACTACCACTCTCAAGTTTAAGGACTGCATAATTGATAAGTAAATTATCTCATGATAAAGTTGCAGATGTAGATAAAATCGTGTTTTTCTGAGATCTTTATTAGTTAGTACAAATGCCAGAAATGAAGAGGCTTTCACCGTGGTAACTGCAGTTTTTTTTTTCATAGGAGACAAGCGTACAGGTGGGTCACCTGATGTTAAGTGCTCATCACCATCTATAGACATTAGCAACACCAGGGGAGACGCGAGTGCGTTACCAGCCTGTGTTTAAAGAGAGGGAGTGGAGGTGAGCCTCCGGTGCTCTCACTGACAGAACGAGACGCAACAGTCGGAGAACTGTGTTAATTCGGTGTTTCTGTGGGTCGGGTGGTAGTACACACCTCTCTTCCAGTTTCCTTCTTTCCTTTCCTTCCCCTCCCCCTCTTCCATATACAGGCTACCAACGCACTTGCGACTTCCCTTAATTCGCTAGTGTTTATGGACGGTGGTGATCACTTAACATCACGTGACCCACCAGTTCGTTTGCCTCCTTTGATATAAAAAAAAGAGGGCGAACCGACCCATTGATGCTGAAACCAGTAATAGCTTTTGCGTGCCTCTACCACCGATAAACAGTCTGCAGTCTGCCATAAATACCAAATTTGTAAAGTAATCTATTTTTAGGTTGTCATAAATTTTCCCTCGGGTACACTGCGAAACTTTTTCGGTACATTAAAGATATAACTACTTCTTAACATTAAAGTTCATGGTCATATTACAGTACTAGCCTCTGCCCGCGACTTCGTTCGCGTGGAGTATATATAATATTTTTCATCTGTGTTCCGCTCCTATTAGTCTTAGCGTGATGATACTACTATAACCATTTTCGATGAATGAGCTAGATAACATTGAAATAATTATTCAAATCGGACCAGTAGTTCCTGAGGTTACCCCCTACAACGTCACAACATCACAAACTTTACCTCTTTATAATATTAGTATAGATAACAACAGTTTAAATAACGTTGTGCTAAATGACATGTGTGCTGTAATGCCATGTGTAATAATAGAGTATGAATTATGTTAACCGAATGAAGATCAAAGGAGTTTTTGGTAGATTAAACCCAAAATTGATCAAAAACTTCATCCAGACTTGACAGACTTACGTATGATATTTCTGTAACAAGAGTCATATAACTCATAATGACGTTTGACAAATATGATTTAAGAAAATAGCGTTACCATATTAGCAAGCAGGAGAGTCCGACAAGATGCGTAAGTGGGCCGATCTCCTTCACGACTAGCGTATGTACACGCATTCCACAGTGATGGCACGTCAGGTACTTCCTATCTAAGTTTCTTGGTGCACCTGAAATTTTAAGGAGTTAGGGTTTAAGAAAAAAACACAAATATGGTAAATAGCAGTGAACTCTTATTGTCTACGTCCGGTAACAATGGAAGGCTACTACATTTTTTCTCGAACTGACACGCTATTGGCCTAGCAAGGCCTTATCAGCTTTACCGGACTGCTAAGGCGAGTGCTTAACGCACTTAGCCGATTTAATTTTAACAACTAACTCAAAGGTGCACAGTACACCTCGGTTTTGGCTGTTACCTAGTTTAGGTTTTAGGTTATTATTTTCTATGTGCCTTTAAGGCCTCATTATATATGAAGTGAATTATCATTGCCCAAAAGTTTGATTTAAATGTAAAGCAGATGTAGGGGTTTTTTGAACTCGCTAGTGTTAAGATATTATATTCATTTACCTGGCACAATAACTTGAGTTCTAGGAGGTGGTGGTGGTGGTGGTACTGTAGTAGGTTGTGGTCTAGGCTGCTCCACGACAACTGGTTGGGGTGATCCGATATCGATTTCAGTATAGGCTGGAGGTGGTTCAGGAAAACCAGACGCTATAGGTCTGGTAAGACTATCATCAAGACGGTTAAATATGTAACCATCGGTCGTTAACCCCGTAGGTAATGTTGATGTTGTCGAGCTGACAGATTGTATAGGTGAAGCAGTCGATGGTGCTGGAAATGTAACGGAATAATTTATTAATGTTATTTTACTAAGAACATGCTCTACTCTCTATCACGAATTAAAATCACGGTCTTTTGTATTTGGTCATAATCTCACGTAATGTTAATTTCTGATATAATTAAAGATGGAAACACGATAAGATACAGTTGCTGGTATAACGTTTGGATGATTTTAATTTCTGTTATTTTGTAATAAGAAAATTTTAACAAAAAATAAAATCCTCTTTAGTAAGGGTTAGTGTACGGAGTCTACACAATGACTGACTTAAAGGTGGGAGTAGTGGATAAATGCGACGTTCTTCACAATATCAAAAATAATGCATCAGCGTTGCTACCACAATAATTTAAACCCTTGTTAGATGTCGACCTAGTCTTGGATTATCATAAACCTAACACTATATCAATCACAATGTATTTCCTATACGATTTTGAGGAATTTCCTGCTCTATCTTTGAAATTCAAGAGCCGTCAATTCAAACGTTGAAAGGAAAATGGGACGCACTTGAAAGCATTCCCTTTTCAATAAATAATTTTCTAAATCGACTTTTAAATGACGAAGTTATGGGGTAACGATTGAAGGTTTTAAATACCTAAAAAGGCAAAACATTTCGATTTAACATGAAATATTTGTAAGTTCTTAAGTAGAGGTTATCTTTTTCGAATTTTAAGTAGCATATGTGGAGTTGCAGTAGCTATGTCATGCTTAATGAAACAATGTTTGCTTAAGGATTTCTTATCATAAACAAAGAGTTTAGAATACCATGCAGATATTCAAACTATTTGTAAAAATTAATTCGCTTCCGTATTCTTTATGAAAACTTCTCAGAATGCATTCTATAAGGAATGGAATTTGTAACCGGCGTATGCTATTCCAACGTCGTACAAGACGACTCATCTTGCTTAGAATGCGTCAATAAATTAGCCACAGAAGCTTTGTTAGTAAGTTAATCTATATCATCCAGTAGGAGACCTTTATGGTTATTGAGATGATATGTAATGTTTGTTAACTTCCTAATTTATACTGCTACATTCAAAAGCCTCATCCCAAGGGAAGATACGCACATAGACATCATACCACGACGTATTGACTAATTGCTAATTGCTCAATGGTGTACGGCACACCTCGGCTTGGGCTGTTGTCTGATACATGCAATTCGCGACCTATCTGAGCTAACCTAAGCTACATATTCATACTTATATGAGTTATTGAAACATATATGTGTACCAAGCATAAATACCTCAACAACTCTTATATGCATTTTGTTTAGTATTCTAGTTTCTCTTCGGGGTTCAAAGTTATAGATAGCTAAACGACTACATTTAAATTTTGTTCAATTTTTGGTGCTTTAATTTTACGGTTCATTAAACACAAAGAAGATTTGTAACAGTCTTCACACAAACAACGTTTTCTATTACGTAAAAGATTAAATGGATGTGCAAAGTAATGTCCACAATATATAGATACGTCGTAAATGCTTCGACAGCGTCTTTTTAAAACTTGACTACTTAGCTTACTTTTGACAACTGCCTCGTCAATCCGCCCGTATCTAAGCAACATATAACTATTTCTTTTTCACCACCGACATTGAAAATATGCCATCTCACTTCCACATTTTATCTAAGACTGTGTGCCGTTACAATAGTCCATTACGTGTGTGTGCGTTATCGTGCCATTTGTTTTGTCAAAATATCATGTAGGTAAGTTATTTAGTTATAATACCATTATAATATTTATTATTGCCGTTTCCGCAAAGTAACGCCTTCAATTAAAAATCTACTGCGTAGTTTAGAAGAATTATGAGAACACAGAAACAGACACGAAGTTTTTTTATATCATTGGAGACAAACTAGCAGGTGTGTCACCTGATATCATCACCGTCCATATACATTTGCAACACCAGGGGTTTCGCAAGTGCGTTGCCAGCCTATGTTGGAGGAGGAGGCAGGAGGAAGGGAAAAGGGAGAAGGTGAGGAGAGGTGGGCTCCGGCGCTCTCACTGACCGAACGAAACGCAACAACACAAGCACTGTTACATCACGTCGGTTTTCTCTGAGAGAGTGGTACTACCCCGGGTGAGCCGACCGTTTCATACTGATACCAGCAATAGCGTGGCTCTACCACCTACAGAGTGATTTTTTTATACTGAGACATATTGATTGTAATTGTAATCACATTAAATATATACCAGAGACGCTAGATCCTGCTAAGTTCAAGAAATTCGGTCTCGCTGGTCTACTCGGCCCTGGTTGTGTTCGAGCAGGAGCATTTACTTCGGAGAGGCTCTCCAAGTCAGATTCTGGGGTTGTTCTGTCTAATGTTCCCTCTCTCGGCTCTACGTTTATTCGCTTGTTGTCGAAAGGGTCGTAGAATATTGTTTCCTGAAATGTTTTGCAGATTAATTAATTCATTTTTCTTATATCATAGGAGGCAAACGATCATGCAGGTCGCTGATGTTAAGTGATCACCGCTGACACTAGCAACACCAGGGGACACGGTGTATATCCCACCACATTTCGAAACACAAGTAGGTTGCGGATCTGAGTTTTAAAGCACTGTCATAAGAAACTTCATTTATAGAAATAGCAAAGGACCAATGAAATTTAAAACGTAAGTATCCTAATACCATCTGCAGAAACTACTGCATCAAATGGTAATTAGTCCTATGCTGATAACTTCATCAGTTTTGATTGAAACTCAAAGAAACTGCATTTCAGTAGGTAGTTGTAGCTATTCCTGATTTCAGCATTAATGGGTCGGCTCAACCGGAGTAATACCAGCCTCTCGCAGAAAATCGACGCGAAGTAACAATGCTTGCATTGTTGCGTTTCGTTGGTTCTGTGAGAGCGCCGGAGGCCCACCTCTCCTCACCTTCCCCTTCTCCTTGTCCCTTCCTCTCACCACTCGCCCCCTTCCGCAACACAGACCGGCAACACACTTCCGACTCCCCTGGTGTTGCAAGTGTTTATGGTCGGTGATGATCACTCACTATCAACTGATACACCCGTTCGTTTGCCTGCTATGATATAATATAAAAAAAAAAATTTACGTAAGCCGACATGACAGTGGCAACCGGCAAAGGATAGTTTGTTTCTCAGTGGTCGCCGTTTTTGGATTGTACTGTACTCAACAGCAGGCATAGTGCAGTTACTGTGCCATGCTATAATAAAAAAAAAACTGGAAGCGCTATCAACTAAGCGGCCTTCGTTTACCTCCACGTAAGTAGTTTCTTCTGTCTGACTCTCTCTAGACTCGGCTACTTCACTGTCACTCGTTTCCTCTGGCATATCAATGTAGACTACCGGCGTGTCGTCTGTATCGACCTTGGTTGGTAAAGCTACATGGCTTGAAGAGTTTTGTTCTTGATTCTAGAAATAATGTTAATTGTTACATTATAGGTTTGATCTTAACTCTACTTAATTTTGAATTACGCCATGGATATATTTTGAAGTGACAACGGCTTAGAAGTAGTGTGATACTTTAATACAATACAAGATTATGAATTTATACTTCTATACTAATATTATAAAGAGGTAAAGTTTGTGAGTTTGTGACGTTGTAGGGGGGGGGGGGGTTAATCTCAGGAATTACTGGACCAATTTGAAAAATTATTTCATTGTTGTATAGCTCATTTATCGAGGAATGTTATAGGCTATATATCATCACGCTAAGACCAATAGGAGCGGTGCACCGATAGAAAAATGTTTCAAAATCGGGGATGTTTTTTTTTTATTGTAGCACGGCAAAGTGACTGCACTATGCCTGATGGTAAGCACAGTACAATCCAAAAATAATAGCGACCACCGATTGACACACTGTCCATCGCCGGTCGCCACTATCATGCCGGCCTGTAATAAGCTGGATATGCACAGGCTGATCCCTAAACGCGACCCGTAGAAGCGAATCACTATTACGGGCTTTTTCGCCATATACATGGTGGTTGCGACCCAGTCGGGCTGTAAAACGTTACCACCCCGCTTCCGCCATTGCCTCGTTCGTTATTCAGCAGGGTGCACCACGTGAGAGTGAGGTTGGCTTGGATGTCTCAAGTCTTATGATGTTATTCGACACCCCTTACACCCCTTTTTTTCTTCTTGAGTTAGCCCAAAGTAACTTATACTACGCGGACTAAGTCGCGGGCAGGGGCTAGTAAAATATAAAAACCACTATATGATATTCCAAGATCCACAATTAATTTTGTTATTCAAATTGAATCAAAAATACTTTATTCAATTTAGGCCCTAATAAAAAACGCTTATGGACGTCAAAATTACCATCGGTTCGCGAAAAACCACCACTCATCGAGAAGAACCGGGAAGAAACTCAATCGTGTTTATGTTTATAACATATCTTTACATATAAATTTCTTCTGTACGTGTGTATGTCACTGAATTACTCGTATACTGCTGGACCGATTTTGATGAAATTTTGTGTGCGTGTTCGAGTGGATCCAAGAACGGTTTAGATTCACAACTGGACCGTGTAGGTGGCATTGTCGTTGGTTTTTAGTTTTTTTTTTTAATTATCAAGGCAAGACAACGTCCGCAGGGAGGACCGCAGGAGTCAATTCCAGACTTCACCATTGTTCACATATTCATACACTTTTGATATTAAATCCCGCTTAACATGTCGGTTAAACCTATAATTCGGCAAATCGGTAGTACGCTTTGAGACTTTGTTGTAAAACATAAAACTGTTACATAAAACACATAAGAGAAAGGAAACATACCTGATCTCTGCTGGATTGGACATCTCCAGGTATGTCCACGTATACAACAGAAGATGACTGTCCTGGTGTGTTGGGGATAGTCACCTTCCGTCTAGGTAGGTTGGCCCATCTAGCTGCAGTGGTTGCGTCGATAGAGGGCGGGTCGACAACATGAGGATTCACGTACGGGTAACCCTGATAAGGTCTGCTTTGGCTTGACGAAGCCTGCATCTCTGAAAACCATTCATTCATAAAAAGAGGGAATACTTTAATACAAGTTTTAGTGCGTACACTTGCAAGCGTAATGCCACAAGGTGTATAGACTGACGAGGAGAAGCGACTGGCTGTGTACCCAGTTGCCTCTCTACAATACAACGACGCCTGGCGACCAACTAGTCAGACTGCCGTAGGGGCGGTTTTCCAGAAGAGAGACAGATCGGTCCCTGGCCGCCCCTAACATGCGGCGGTCGGTACACCGTGGGGTTTTAGTCCGTACGAGTCTTACATAACCCACTCTCTCTCCCGAGAGGGTGGCGTATCCAAAAGGGATTTTCCCACGTTGATAAAAAAAAATATTGACCCAGAATAAAAGTGACTAGGGTAATACGAATATAAAAAGAAGGAAAGATAAATGATTGAAATACATTTAAAAAACGAGCGTCACTTTACATGCGGTAGAAGTGAAACTCGGTATTCTAATTCATTTTTCAGATAACGTGACGAATACACTATGGACGTGATAATTTATTTAAACATTAGTTTCCAGCATTATTTTGTAATATTTTAATATACAGGTTGAAAATTTTGACAGTAGTAATATTTATAGAGGATACGCTGTACTAGATTCTCGTTCTAAACCAGTTA